>PYXC01002370.1:1347500-1407500 GCA_015244755.2 Tenualosa ilisha | reverse complement strand
CTTGTTTATGCTATAATCGACTTCAGACGGAAAGCCGTGACTTCTTCCTGACTGCTCTTGACAGGTAGACTCCTACTGCGAGGCTTTCACAATCTAACTCGACGAGACTGAGCCAACGAGAGAATGGGAATCAGGAGGGTGAGTGGCAGGTTAATAATGCCAAAAGGTCATGACTTACTTGTCTCTCTCTCTCTCTCTTTTTCTCTCTCTCTCACCATCTTTCTCTCTTCTCTTTCCTTTGCTCTCCACATTGAAATTACCATTCAGAAAAGAGGAGTGAGTCCTTAAGTGTCTCCTGTCATGGAGGCTCTCTGGATATAAATAAATGCATTGCTGTTACTCTTATCACATGTAAATAATACAAAATGACAGAGCCCACAGGGCATCAATCATAAGAAATTAATTGGGCATAAATAGAACAAGGCAGGGCAGTTAGTGTGCCTGCATGGCTGATCACCCTCTCTCTCGCTCTCTCTGAGCAAAGCAATATGACTTTACACAAGAGGAGTGTAAGGTTTTGTACGTGTACGTGTAAGTGTGTGTGTGTGTGTACTGTGTGTTGTGTGTGTGTGTGTGCGTGTGTGCGTGTGAGAGAGACAGAGGGGGGGCATTGAGCAAAGGGAGAGACAGGCGGAGAAATCAACATGACCAAATTACCAAATCTTCTACTCTGGTAATGCAATATGCAGTCATGCCAATAGATTCTGTTGAATGCTGAATCCTGAGTGGTAGATGTGTCCCAGAGAGGGAGAAATACATTTTAAGGGGGCATGTTTGGTGGATAAAATTGTTGTTGATCATCACAGGCTGGTGTGAATGCTACTTGCTCAATGTCATATTTCAGGAATGAAGGGGATATGTGCAAGTTATGTGGCTATTGTGATGGTAACACAAACATGATAAAACTCCTCAATCCTGTCTACCTATGCCAAACCAATTCAGGGATCAGATCCAACTGTGTCACATCATCCTGCTCTCTATTTCTCTGTTTACTATTATTGCCTGTACACTTGTATCTGTGCACCAGTCAACAACAACCTGACCTCATAGTGTCAAATGTATTACTGTACACCAAGTCCCTCCGACCAAAATACTCTCCCTGTGTCTCCCTCCTTACCCCGCTGCTTCCCTTCTTCTTGACACTTCCTCCATCTCCCACAAAGACCAGCACAGTTCCTAGATAACTCACCCTTAGTCCTAACAGGCTAATTAAGGGGTCTGCTTTTAAAAGTGCTCCCTGCTTGTTTACTTGTGTATCGGCCGAGCTTTGCAAATTACACACATCGAAGGCTTGCCTGAACTTTTAATCCAATCACGCCTCTCCCTGGGCCCAGTCTGCCCGTGTCAGTTCTCCCTAATGAGGCTGGGCCGGCGCGGCGGCCATTACTGGGGCTCAGCAGTGAGCATGCAGTCAGATGAAGCAGAGCTTCTCTAGCTCTCCCCCTCCAAATCACTCTCTATATCTTTTTTTCCCTTTCCGTAGCCGTTTAACTGTCTCTCTCTCTCTCTCTCTCTCTGACTTTTGTCTTTCACTCCTTTCACCTCATTTAGACTGTCTGACTCCTTCATTGTCCATCTTTTTTTCCCTTTCTTTTCATTCTTACTGTTGTGGTTAAGCGAAAGGCAGCAGTATAAGGAGATTACAAAGCCAAGGAGAGACCTCTATTCATTTGCATGTGATAACAGCCAACAGGCACTTGGGATGAAAACAGTGGTCATTTAAAGGCTATCAGGACAGAGTGGACTTATGCTCTGCTGCAGGAAACCATATTAGGATGAGATATCTTTATTAGGTAAGGGCTGCTCTGTGTCTTCAGAGGACTGACAAAATCTGATAAGCATCATGCTTTTGGTTACTATAGTGGAGACACAAATTAATTTGTCAGATTACAGCTGACAAAAAAAGAAAGCGGTGATACATGACATCTTGGTCCTTTCCAAAACTCATTTTGAGATGAATAAATGGGCACCAGCCCATGAATACTGCATTCAAACATCTGTTGTGTTTAGACGCATTTGGAAGAAGACGCTACCATTACTGACAAACAAACAAACAAACAAACAAAAAAAACAGCTGCAGGCTGAACTGCAAGCCTTCAGCTAAATGGTGCAAAGTGTGCCTAAAAGGCAAAAGCCACTCAAGCCCTGATGAGAGCTGGCATTAACAGAAAAACCCCTTTTTTATATAGCTGAGGCCGTCACCCCCCTCTTGAGTCACTCCGACACCTCCTCCAGTATAAGTCTGCTAGGCTGGAAACGGAGCCAAACGTATTTACTTCTAATAACTCGGCTTTATTTATACCCCAGAAGACACGCACAAACACAAGCACACAAAGAAAAAACATACACCCCAGTGTAGTCCAATTTTCCTTTTCTAATTTGAAGCGCTTTGAATTCGGCCCAGTGTACCAGTTTCTGTGTCATCAGCCCACTCACAGTGTGAATAATTCATAACTATATTTATTATCACTCTGAGGTACAATTAGATGAATTGGGATTTCAAAAGGGATTCACTGCACAAGAAACAGCATTTCCACAATGCAGGAAAGAAAAAGAAAAGAAATAAAGGTAAATAAGGACCTGAGATATTTCACACCAATTCCAACACAAACCAGGGATAGTTAGTGATTCCAACACATGCTGTCAGCCGCAGCTGTTTGATATTGGCAAAGTGACGGAAAACATACAGGTCTTTCCCATGTCAGCAAACCTCCCTGCCTGCCTGCTTGCTGCCTGTCTCCGTCTGCTGCCTATCCAGCAGCACCAAGTTAATGGAGACACGGCACATAAAGTTGACTCATGTGACACTAATGTTGAGTGATTAGGTGCAGGTGCAATCCTTTGCGTCGGTTCCAGTCTCTCCCATCTTGTTTTTTTTTCGTTGTTTTGTTTTGTTTTTTTGTTTTTTTTACTTCTACAACATGCATGATGAAGCTCCAACAACATGCTGTTGATTTCTTTCTTGAGAAAATTTGCTGAGGACATGAGGTTGATAGGGGAAGGGAAAGGGAGAGGGGAGGACGCGATTGGTTGGGGTGAGGAGAGGCGGCAGTGGCATTTAAGAGGAATTACAGCTTAAACTCTAAACTCATTATCCGCCGTCACACAATTGGACTGTGAAGCCCATGACTAAGTTCATTGGCGCCGTTAAAAAGGGGGAGCGGGGGAGGACTGGAAGGCTTTCCTATGAAAAATGCTGACCTTAACACATGACCCATCTATTCCACCCAATTGTTTTCTTTTTTTCCCTTCTTCCTGTCTTCTCTCCTCTCCACTCTTTTCCACTCTCCTAATTAAGGGCACACCCGTCTGGGCTGCGGCATAATATATAAAGCCAACAGTTCCTGAACTGTTCATTAAACACAAGAGCACTTCTCACTTTTACTTGCAAAAGTTCATCATCCTCCCTCTTCCAAATAGCACTCGTAACTCCTCTGACGCATCAGCGGATATGCTGCCTCTCCTGTCACCCATTTCCAGAAAACAATATTTTTGGGGTGGTAAATTCTTTTTTGGGTGTTCTTTTTCTTTCATTTCCTTCTGGTTTTGGAGTGTGTGTGGGGGGGGGGTGTTTTTCTGGTTTCATCCTGGAAGTGATTGCATAACTTTGTCGGACTCGTGGGAGCACGAGAACCCATTTCTTTAATATGTGCACAATCTGGCTGTGTTGTCAATTAAAACATCTCCTGCCAGTCTGCTGGGGAAAGAAACTCATTAGGGCTCCTTTATATAAAAAACTCTGCTTTTATCTCTTTATTTCACTTAAAGTTTTTAAAAAAATCATTTTCTACCCTCGACAAGTCAGATTTAGAGTTTGGATGGACAACAGGAGACAGCACCAGGTCTGAGGCTATTTCAGAACGGGTCTCGGGAGGCTTAAAATAATGATGAGGGGGGGAAAAAAAAGAAAACGACACATATAAATAAATAAATGGAATAAATCACCGAGCAGTGGCGGCTCACGGCAAACAGATAGAGGAAACCCAGCGGGGGTGGCCGAGCCTCTTTTATCAATGGAACAGCGGAGGGTAAACAGGAGATAAAACGGGCAGGGGGAGAGGCTGCCATGTCTGTTTTCCCATCTTGTCAGTTAGGGCCAGGGCCGAGGCCGTTAGGGCGAGCGGCGCGGCGCACTGACAGCATGTTTCTCCGTGCCACCTGGCCCCAGATGTGCGACGGCAGGGGCGGCGGGGGTGATGGCGTGATGGAGAGGAGCTGGCCAGGTGGGTCTGGTGGCAGCATATGCCTGCGTGTGTCAGCAACATCACTCCTCTGTAGCCACAGTCACAGCAGTCAAGGTGTCAGTGTGCTCACACAGGTATGGACAACCAGGCATAGCCACAGACAAAGCCATTTGAAGTATGTCTGCAATCACTTGGGTTTAATTACATACAAATACCATCTGATAGCATGCAAATACACATGCATTGCTGTTGATAGTCGCATGCATTAAAGCTAACATCCTTAGACACCCGGTCTCTGCTGAGTCTCTGAAAGACACACATACATACACACACACACACACACACACACAAACATAAACACGCACACACACACAACTTTGTCAGAATAGCAGAGCAGCTCTTGGAAAGGAGGCGGACAAATAAACTGATTCTCTGTTTCAGACAAGACACAATCCTAACAAAGAGGCTGTGCCTAAACACAGAGGTGCCATTTAGTCCTTGGCACTGCTTCAGAATTTTTCAATGCATCTAGTTATCCTCTGCTGCTAGATTCTGAATGTGAAGAAACACATTTGTGTGTGTGTGTGTGTGTGTGTGTGTGTGTGTGTGTGGCCACTGTCGCTGAGGACTGAAAACCATGGCATTGTCAAAACAGCCCTACCTTGTGTGGCCATGCCAGGGCTTATAATTTGAACACAGTGACAGGTTCAATGACAGTGGTCGCCGGGGACTAAGGTTTTTGTCTGTGTGTGTGTGTGTGTAAAAAAGCTTGTGTGTGCATGTTTGATCAAACCATCGGTTTGTCTGGCATTCAAGCGGACAGAGGCCAATCAGGATCACAAAGACAGGAATCGACAGTAACAGACAAGTGAACATGAAGAAACACAACTCTGACCCAGGCAAACCATTTTCACCTGGACAATAACGGCACGACTCCAGGTCCCTGGAGCAATGGCCTGCCAAAGTGCTGTAACTCAACCTTCTGAATTGAGAAGGTGGAGGTCATCGTCTGCAGCTCTACAAAACCAAACTGGCGGGGAGGCGCAAATATTAACCACTTATGGACAGCGCATCAGCCCCACAGAGTGTAAATTGTCCGCCCTATAAACTTTTACAGTGCTGCTTGACTCTGACCTCTGTCGCAGGAGGACATGAACGGGGTGTGGGGGAGTAAGAAGCGGCACTGTTTTCAACACAAGGATTAAATAAAACCCCAACCTATGCTGACATACTGTTGTGTGTTCATGTGTTTGAGTGTCTGTGTGTGTGTGTGTGTGTGTATGTGTGTGTGTAGGGGAGGGGTCAGGGTGGGAGCTGAAACAGATATTACATGGATCATGAGACGGAACATGTGCTGAGGCCTGCTCTTTCTGTCTTATTTACTGGGTGCTTTCTCGTCGAATACTGCTTCTTGGAGTGGCGAATCTTCCGTAACTGAGGGGAGTGTGTGTGTGTGTGTGTGTGTGTGTGTGTGCTGGGGTGCCTGATGTAAACAGTAGGTGGTGAGTCTCCTCTCAGAACAGCATTCTTATTTCTGTTTAATGAAGAGACATCTCGCAAGGGAATGACTCTCCAGCAGGATGGGACTGGATGTTATCCGTCGCTGTTTTTGTTCAGGAGCGGCGAGGCACCACTGCCTCATCTCCATACACACACAAAACAAGCACAGAGGGGATCGTCTGAAGGCCGAGGGAGCTGCTGCTTGGGATGTGTGACAAGGGCCTGTACTGTGACGGCCCTTTAAAGCCTTTTAGGCCAGACAGACTGCATGGCAAAAGAGGGGGAGTGGTGGTGGTGGGTATCTTGGCTTAGGAGGTGGAGACAGAGGTGGGTGTGAGTGGTGGTGGTGGGGTAGGCGGCGGCCATCACACAACTTTGACAAATGAATTTATCATAAAGCTGGACTTTTAATCCCCCACAACAATCTGGGCTCAGTGACCTGTCTGATTTGGGGAGAGATGCTATTTCTTTTTCAATCTCCCTGCAGGGTTCTCTTGATCTTCCACCACATTGGGAGGGAGGGTTGGGTGTGTGGGGCAGCACTGGCCCCCACCGTGGTGCCGTAATTCACACTCCAGCCTGGGGAGCTGGTGCCTCACGCAGGCCGCAGGGAAATCCTATCAAGCTGGCCCTTGGAGAGCGAGGCCAATAAATTGGATGTCGGGCAGGCGCTTTAAAAGTGCCGCACATGTTAACGGTGATCAGGTGTGTGTGTGTGTGTGTGTGTGTGTGGTTGGTTGGCTCTGTTGTGGCATAGGGATAGAAGAGCATAGGCATAGAGTGTGTGCCTGTGTGTGAATACACATGCACACATCGTCACGCTGCGGTGTGCGAAGCAACAGCGAATGACCAGCTGTGAGTCCAGAGGAGGAGCAGCTGGGTGGGATGATACACACTGCTTCAGACATAACCACCCACTGCTCGCTCCTAGGCTACACCTATGGGGCCTGTGTGTGTGTGTGTGTGTGTGTGTGTGTGTGTGTGTCTATGTGTCTGTTTGTAGGTGTATGTATGCATGTGAGTATCTTTAAGCATGCGTGTGTGTTTATCTACATATGTATGTGCTACTCGAGGCATGATGATGCAATATGTTCCATCCTTTGGCGCTCAGAGCAGGAAAACAAGTCATGGAGTGCCAGACAGGCAGTAGAGATCCCCTGTGACTCACTTCAATGCCATGTTGTGTGTGTGTGTGTATGTGTGTGTGTGTATGTATGTGTGTGTGTGTGTGTGTGTGTGTGTGCGCGCTCGTGTGTTCACCTCCATCTTGGGTGACAATTCAGCGCCGTCACCCAGATGCTGGATTATGACCAGGTAAGCATGAAGGTGTCCAAGCAGGTGGCAGCAACAGTATTTCAGGGCTGAGCAACGGAAAGGACACTGATCTTTTCAAATTCAGGAAAGAAACAACTCAATCAATAAGAAGACAAGGAGAATGGGATGGGTGCAAGTGGGAGGGAGGGGTGGGGTGGGGTGGGGTGGGAGTGGGGGGTGAGGCTTAGCCTAATGCATCAGCTGCTTTCATATCATTTCACTTTGTGCAAAGCGCTTGAAACCTAGCAGTTGGCATATGTTCGTTCCATGATGGGCAGATAATTTCTACTTCAACCAATTTGGTTGTGACATATGTTACACACTGGAACACATCATTTGAAATCAATGTTATCCCTTGCAGCCCTCCCTCTGTTTGCTGATTGGCCCGTCCCAGCTCAGACACAGAGCGAACCGAAGCCTACGGCTGGCTCCCTGACGCAGTTGCGGAGCTAAATGAAATTGAGGGGAAGCACTAGGCAGTGCTAGCCTGGCTAGGGGGGCCTATTCCTAGAGGCTGTTCTGGAACATTCTCTGCACTCCTTTGGCCATCAGTGACCCTACTGCCCTACTGAAACTTCATGGCCTCAGCATCAGCTTTCCATCCTCAGCCTCTCCACACTCCCACTGAGGCTGAGACTGGAGCACTCACTCAGTGCCTCTGTAATATCTGATGCTGTCAATACATTTTAATGGAGGCCTGAGAACCATCATGACGAGATCCCCTCCCCCACCAACACCACCACCTCACACACTCACTCTCACACACACTCCCTAAAGAATGAAAGGAATGGCAGCACACACACACACACACACACACACATACACGCGCACACACACACACACACGCGCGCACACACGCGCACACACATACACACCACCACCACCACCAACAACCCCCCCTCGGTTTCTCAGTGTAATTGAAAAAGATGGATCTGGCCGAGTGTTTCAGCAGTCCCAGCAGGGAGGAACTGGATGGGAGAAATTCGGCTGGGGTATCAGACCAGCAATGTGAGTTTCGGCAAGAAAGAGATGGAGAAGGAGGGAGGGAGAGAGAGAGAGAGAGAGAAAAAAAGACAGAGAAGGAGAGAAAGAGAGAGAGAGAAGAAGAAGGGAGGGAGGGAGATTCAGAAGCTCACAGCACATTGGTAGAGGGAGGGAAGAGAGAGACGAGTTCCTCTCCCACAACACGCCAGGAGGCCCTGGGAAGCACACATAGAGGTGTGGGAATTTGCAATTTTATTACCACTTTAATGGGTTTTCTTGCCATCGTGCCAGATTTGCACCCTTTTAATACTCATCTTATAAATACCAGGTTCAACGGACAGCCACTCAACTCGTCATTATTCATGTATTCAAACAGTCCGCACTGGCGAAAGCAAAAAGATTTATTAGAATATTTCCTTAATTCATACTTTACACCCTCAGCCTTTGATTACACACCTAGTGGCAGTAATATCTATTTAGTAATCAATTAATCAAGGGATATTAGGCAACGGTTTTAGCCGTCTATAAGGGAAATATTAAAATGCATACTGCTATGCAGCACAATTATTCATACAATTGAAAAGTGCTAAATATATTCATAGTTTGTCAGGCATAGAAGTCTGAACACTGAGGTGACCAGTGTGGGGTTTTTGAAAACATAGCAGAGATAATGTACATAATTATTAGGCAGTGTGACAACAAAGCCCAGAGTGAGTTGAATATAAAACGTGTAACACATATGTTAAACAAGTGAATTATTATATGCCCATGTCTGACACGACATGGTTTTGAACAGAAAACTACACAAACCAGACTGCAAATCATCACAGCAGGACCCAAACAGACGTATGGGCTAGTTATGCCAATTACTGCAGCATGCAAGATTAGAATGTGATTCGTTTTGGCTTGTGGTTTCTCGGAAAACAAAAAAGAAACATTGTAGGCGTTTCCTTATCTTTCCTAATCGCGGGGCCATACTTCCAGCTGTCTTATGTCTTTGCTGTTTTTTTTTCTTCTGTTTTACTTTTTCTCTCCTTAAGCCTCACTTCCTTTGCTCACTTCCACTCCGCCCCCCCCCACCACCACCACCACCACACACACAGTGTAGACAGGTCCACGGTAACATCCACCTTAATCTCGCTGGCCCTGTCAAACCTTTGAAGGACCTGCGGGTGCCCTGTTGACTAGGGACTACAAAAAGAACAATGAAGACGCTCTAGCTGCAGTTACCATTCACTCCTCATACATCCTCTCTGCCACTTTAGAAGACTGAATCCATCTCTGTGAGTGTGGTGTTTTATCACGAAAGCTAAAAGTGGCACATGGGCAATTAGGCACTTAGGAATGCTAGCCCAGATGTGCAACTTTGGGTGGTGGGGAAGAGTGGTGGTGGTGGTGGTGGTGGTGGTGATAGGTGCAGTGACAGTCTCCCTGTCTGCGTGTTCCTGGAGACAGCCTAACAGCGGCTCGCCTCGTCTCACAACAAGCCCAACCTTTCAAGTTTAAACGGGCTTCATAATTGAGAGTTCTGTGGCCAGCCGCCTGGAAGAGAAAGGGGGGGGGGGGCGAGAACAAGGAAAGAGTGGGGAGAACGAGAGGGAAGAGAGGAGAAGAAAATAAATAAATAATGCAGTGAAGCCGTGGTGATAAAAGAGAAAAAGATCAAGTGGGGATAAAAGAGATCAGCTCATCGCTCTGACTAAAATCTAGTGACAGCCGGCGATGGAGGGAATGAGAAAGGGAGGGATGGGAGGGATGAAACGCAACAACAAAAATAAAAATCAGTCCACGCTGGAGAAAGCGGTGAGAGGGAGAGACATGGAGAGAAAGAGTATGTGAGAGTAAAAGAGCTCGAGAAAGAAGAGAAGATTCAGAGCAAACGAGGCAGACAAGACCCAAAAACTGGAACGTACGTATGCGCGACGGCGATAGGTTCTACTATAGATGTTTGCTTCTTTCAAACGACGAACAAGACCACCAATTACTGGAAACGGAGCATTTATGATTCTCTTTTATGTTAAATCATGACTTTGTTTTTTCACTGTCTCACAAGAAACAGCATGACTTACATATGGCAGCTTGGCGGCATTCAGTTTGATCACAGATTGACCCCACATGTCAAGCTTCCTTTGAAGACACACAAAACAGTCAGACAATGTCACTAATTAGGAGCGACAGAAACCTTCACAGTAATCACCAGATAAATGAACTCATCTTCAACCATCAATCACTGTCCAAAAAAAAGGGGAACCTACTCCCTGCATCAGAATCATAGAACTGTCTTTAGGTTCCTCTCATTCGCTCAGTGCAGCAGTGGGCGGTTGGGGTAGGGAGTCTGTAGGAAGCACACATAGGGATGCTACACTCAGCATTAGGCCTAAATAAGCCTCCGGCTCCATGTAACCACAACGCCAGGGAGACCTGTGGCCCTCGCGGCGGAGCCAGCTTCCTCTGGGAGCTACGCTGGCTATCATTAACCGATAAAAGTGTCACAGGGAGGCCCGGAGAATTGAGTGCATCTAATCAGGGCAGGGGAGTGTGTGTTCCTCCCGAGGGCCCCCAGAGGATGCAGCTGTGTCACGCTCCCTCTGCCACTTGTTCATTAATTACCGAGAATTAATGCTTTTCTTCCCCGGCCAGTAAATAAGAACGGCGGCGGCGGGAGTCTCGCTAATCAAGAGTGGCTTTTATTAAAACACTGTGAAAATGTCAGCAGGGTTTCGGCTCAGGAGAGTAAGGGAGGTGGGAGAGAGAGAGGGAGAGAGGGAGAGAGGGAGGGAGGGAGAGAGAGAGAGAAAGAGAAGGAGGGAGAAAGAGAGAGAGAGAGAGAGGGAGAGATCCCATCTTCCACCAATCCAATCAGCCATGGTGGCAGTGGGCTAAATTGGCTGCACCTGTTCCGCTGAGGCCCAAAGATCTATTGTCTCTGTCCTGTGTGGACGGAGCGCTGGTTAGAGGGCCAGGCAGAGGCATGGCAAAGTCTGCTATTAGTTTCATGTTTCAAAGCATCCACATCTAACAGGGGTATTGAGCATGGCTGTGTGTGCGTGCGTGTGTGTGTGTGTGTGTGTGTGTGTGTGTGTGTGTGGTGTGTGTGTGGTAGAACAGAAGTTTATTGGCCTCACTGGAGAAGACTGTTTGCTTAACGAAACCCCATCCCCTTGGTCCCGAGGCTGGACGCCTGGTGCTGCTTGAGCAGCTGCCGATGCCAATCGGTCATGCTGTACGCCCACAACCATGACATGTGCTGAGCCCGTACGGCTAAGGGCCACTTTGAAACACCAGAGAATTTCCACACTCACTCTACAGTCTCACTCATGGCACTGGATAACACCGGAGGGTCTCATGTACTGCCTGTTTTATTAAAAAATTGAGGAATGTTTCATTCCAGTATCTGCCCATTAAGCATTAATAAATGACCTGCAAGTGATTAAAACTGTTCCATGAAATAGTTTGTTTATTTTATGTGATAGCAATCATGGCAGTTTATCATGTTTACGTGGCATATTCATAAGGCTTTCTTTTCAGCTATTAAACCTCTATGTTATAAACCTCTTCCAATCAAAACATTTTCTTTTACAAACCCTCATTTGAAAGCACAGAGGGGATTTAGAAAGAGGTGAAAACAAGACTGGAAGTATGCATCCTACACTATTTAATTATGTAAATCAAATATGAAATAGAAAGAAAAATATTTAATCCATCTAAAAATGTAAAATGTTCCAAACTCATTTTTAGTAATGGAATTGAGAACAAAGTCTACTCACACAAAAATGGCTGTTTGCTTCTTTGCCTCGTGTGTTCACTTTACAAAGCTGTTTACTAAAATGAGGGCTCGGCTTTGCAATGTTTGCACAGTAGTAAAGTAGTAAAAAGTAGTTTTTAACAACGGTGCACCCCCGAGTTCATGCCAGCAGTATGCAGTAAGTAGTACAGCAGCATGCAATTTCAGACACAGCCAATGACTTTGACCCAGTTCACCCAAGATGACGATGATGACTCTACTACACATGCTCAACTAAACTAGTCTATAGTCTTATACTCACACGAAGAGTTGCCTTGCCTCCAAACTCTCTTCGACCAAAATAGAACATGAGGGATCACTTCCTAAGAGCAGACCGAGCACACTGGATTTATGGCCTTTCTTTCTGTGGAGGAGTAGCAGTCTCATAGTTATGAGACATAAAGGCCATCAAAGTGCCCAGTCAACAGTTAGCATGGATAATTTAGGCTGTTACCCTGTCATGCAAGATATTCTGGGAGGGAAGTAAAGCAGCTACACAACAATTCTTAAAAAAACACCTGGACAACATAAACATATTCCTAAACTGTTGAATTCAGGCTGATAGATAAGCTGATTGTCCCTATCACTTTTTCTGTTGTGTGATTGGAGGATTTATAAACATGGCAAATCCAATGTATCAAACTTATGTTACAATAAATTAACATTTAACTGCTTGATTTCTTACGTTACCATATGAATGGATACTAACCTACACACTTTAATTAACTACCACTTTATCAATTCAGTGGCTGCATTTGATTGAAAACCTGACAACTGATTGTTAATTAACAGATCAGGGTTCAAATAAAGTGTTTTATCAATAGGAGTAATGACAAAGTAAAGGTCGGGGGACTAAAGGACAATAGCTGGCAAGTTGCTGATGAGCAGGGCCAAGCAGAGAGCACTGTCACTGTAGACCTCAAACTGGAGAACAACCACGCCAGCAAATGTTGAATATGCACTCGTCTTTGATCTCCCTGACATAGCAAATTATAACCATGCCCTTGCCAGTGGGAATGAGTGTGAAGTTGCCAAGATACAAAGCAAAGTTGGCCAAGGTTGGTTTCTCTTTTCTCTTCGTTTTCTGTTTTTGTCACCATAAGCACTTTCGAAAAACAATAGAAAACAAAAAAAGGGAACAAAAAAGTCTAAACTCAGAGAGATTAGGTGCACAAGGCTTTAACGAAACTGGAAACGGGCAATAAAACTGGAAAGTGACCAGTGAACTGAAAAAGACATTTTGTAAACTACTCAACATTTTTTTTCCAGAGTGTGGCCTACTTAAAAATGTTTTCTTTCATCCAATTTAGCAGAACTTGGAAGAATTGTTTGAGCAGCTACAGTATGTGCAAATCCTGCGAATTAAATTAAACACTACATTCTCTGCCCCAATTACTGGGTGTAAACACAAACACTCAAACATATATACACACACACATGCACTCATACACACAGCTCACATGACTGCTCGCCTCAGATGGAAAGGAGGCTATCCTTCTTGCCCTGCATGCATACACATTTGAACAGCCTTTGCGTAGGGGGAAATGCAAATGAGCTCAGGACACAATATTGCCACATTCACTTTGAAGTAGCCTTGATTTTACTTCGGAAGAGTTTACTTGGGGGCTGTAGTCAATCGCTAAAAGCTCACCACAAACAAAGCATTATGCAAATGGAGCGCAATTAATCAGAAAAAAAGAGGGAGGTCCGTGTTCTTATCGTTATTAATGGCCTTTGCCGTGCCGAGGGGTCATCTCACCTCTCTGAAATATTTACATCATAAACAGCATGAATTATGGGGGTTGCGGCAAGGGCGCTCATTTTAAAACACTGCCAGCCTTTATCCATCCACCGAGGCTGTGACTCCATCCACTGAGCCCTTATGTAAATGTAAATATGAATGTAAATGGGCTGTGGGGAGATAATGTCTGGCAGACTTGGTGATTTTAATGACTCTGTGGTCATGTTTCTCTTTTCTCCTCCTCCTCCTTCTCATCTCCTTTCCTCTTGAACACACACACACACACACACACAGACATGCGGTTGGATTGGCTTCGAGCTCGTTAGGAGGTTTGATCAATAACACCACAGCAGACCGACATGATAAATGACCTGAATGAAATTCTGGACCATATTCACAGATATCCCGAAGAGCTGCAAGTCTGTGGAAATCTGCGGCCATTTTTTGGTATGGATATTATTCCATTTACAGATCCTTGGAGGACAACCTAACCACCAATAGCCGACAGTGTTGGAGAAATGAACCGACTCTTCCTCAGTAAAAATTTACTAGAACTGGTAAACTTTTGACACAGTGCCTTACAGATCAATACTGGATGTTATTAGATTAGCAAGGTCTCCAAACAAACCTTAGCAGAGATTCTCTGAAGCCCTGCACATATGAAGAGCTGTAGCTTGTCAGCACTGAAGGTGAAACTAAGGACTGAGATGGATATGGCATTGACCACCTGAACAGAGAGCAATTAACGTGCATTAACGACAAAGGAAAAATCTGTCTCTTTATATTGTACATAACAGTACATTCTGTGCTATGCACATTTACATTTGCATCCACATGTACGTTTAAGCCATTAGTTTTGGCATTTGTTTAAACTGTCGATTAACCTAATGATTTCAGCCTTACACAGGCTTATTCCCTGAAGCTGGCAAACTCCTATACATGCGTGTGCTTTATATATATATCAGGAGAAATTATATTCACTCCATACGTTTTTTTTTCCCTGCTTTGCTGTGTTTTAGCATGCGAGGCTTTAGAAATGTGTCTAAAAATGGCGCCGGCTCCATGTGAGAGGAGGGAGCTCGTCCTTGGAGCAGCTCATCAGCAGGGAGAGGATGCCTCCGCCTCCTGTTGTTTGTCCGGGATGCCAGGCGCATGGCGGCTTGTGCCAAGGCCCATGCAGGCACCCAGGCCGGCCCGGAAAAGACAGAGCTTTTGGCCCAGTCGGTGCTCGGACGGCGCCAAAGCATTGCTCATGCCAGGGAAAGCCACTGCGGGCAGCTTCTGTTCGATGCGGCGCGCGTGCGCACACACACACACACCACACACACACACAGACATCAACACTATCCCTCTACACCGATGCCGCAGAGATTTTGCAGTCACACAGGGGCCAGGAGTGCACTTGGCCAGCTCTGACAGACGCCCATATTTCCTCGGGGGAGGACCCCCTCCACAGGGCCATGTGGCCGGGGAGTGGAAGTCTCTGGATCTCATTTAGACTGAGGGGCTGTGTGCTGCCGTGGTCCACTAGGCGCACCATTCCCCACCCCTCTCCCAAGCACATCCCTACTTCACCCCACTAAACATATCTTCCATTACACTGATGGCAAACTGGGGTTAGACAACAACCCAGGCTACAAGCACAATGAGTGATGCTAGCACAGGCATCTGTGCTTTTGTTTTCTGTTTGCTCTCAGTGTTTGTTATTGTTGTTGGTGTTGTTGTTGTTGTTGCTGTTATAGTCTCAGAGACTAAGGGGAACTTAACAAGCACTGAGCAGCTTTTTTCCCGGAAAGCTGTATTTGTTAGCACACTGCTAGCACACTGCTAGCACTTTCACAGACACCCGATGTCACACACACACACACTAATGCTTCCACTTGATTAACAGAGAGAGAGAGAGCGAGAGAGTGAGAGAGACAGAGACAGAGAGAGAGACAGAGACAGAGACAGAGACAGAGAGACTCAATGTGCATGTGGCTGAAGGAACATCTGTCAGGAAACAGCGGGACAAAGCAACAGGGGTCTGCTGATGTACAAGGCCTTTGCCTCGCTACAGGGGAGATCTTTTAGAAGTGTTTGCGTAATTCACTTGTTCCTTACATTGTAAATGGCCTTATTAAATTGTTTTGCTGCTGTAAAGGATTTCATTTGTTAGATTTTTTTCACATTCTCAGACGGCTCTGAGCTCTTCCCAGCTTTTATGCTGTGTTAATTAAACATGGCTATTTAAAATCCTAAAAAACGTTAGGACATTTTTCTATATTCTCATCAATATACTTTCAGGTGGAGATTAAATCTATTTTTTATCGTAAAAAAGAGTTTTCATACGTTTATGAGAACACTGCAGCACTGTTCAGCTTAAATAAGGTGTCTTTGCAAAACTACTGTTCCAAGTTCATACAAATGACTGCAATTTCAATGCTATTATGCTTTTCTAACATTACATGACCCCATTTCTCTGCCAACACATGAAAGTTGAGGCCATCATCAGTTGGCCACATTATCTAACTTTCTCAACCCTTTCAATGAAGTGAATTTCAACATTACAATCTGCCACCAAAAGGGATTGTAGTCATATTAACTGAAGGATGATTTCTGCTCTGAGTGGACCACATGTACTCCATGAAGTGTGTTATGTTGTCTTGAACAGTTTGTCAACTGTCTACACAGTCCTCATTTTTCCATACACTGATGAAACTTCTCCTTTAATTTTGTTGCCCCTTTCTCACTTGTGATCTGCAGCCAATAACTATACACATAGTATACATTCTACATATTCTACACCTTACTTTGATAAGAGGTGCCCTCATGGATGCTGAAATTAGTGAGGGGAGAAGCCAGCAACCTGGGTGCCCTCACCTGAGCCTCGGAGCTCCTCTGAGTGCCACCTTGGGCGCAGGGAAGATAGTCTGCCAGCGAGGCTCTGAGGGGCTGACGATTAGCAGGGTCTCCTAATGAGAAAGTTACTGCATGCAGATAATTACAGGCACAGGCAGCATGGCGCCCGGGCTCTAATGAGAAAGATAAGCATTCACCAGTGGGCTCCATGGACAGTGAAAAAGTGTCGGCCAGAACCTTCCCAGTGCCATGAGTGGGCAAATAAGGAACAAGGTTAGTTTCACTTGACTTCCTGGTCAGATTTGCACATTAGCGCTATACTGGGTGCAGGAGTGACAGACAACGCTGGATAGTGACTTGAAGTGATGCAAGCCAGCAGTCAACTTGCAAAAACACCAACATTTGGTTTGATTTCCATATCAGCAAACCTCGGTCAGGACAGAATGTGGCTACACCTTGGCATTGACCTTGTGTTCTGGTATGCACTGACGTGTACTGAATAGTATGCCCAACCCTTTTCTGTTCGTGTCTATTCTTCTACTCAGCCACATAAATGACACTAAGTCTGTTTCAAGGCCGTGGACTCAACCATGAGGTTCAATTTCTGTCAAAGGTATCAAAGATAAGGAGAGGGACACCTCTTTTCAATAAAAAAACGTTTGTGTCACAGATGGAACAAATAAGAGCCATGGAATAGAGAGTCCATGAAGGCCCTGTATGGTTCATGGTTAAAAGCTCATGCACACAAACAAATGGCTAAGACATATGCTTACCTGACACAAAAAACATATAAACATCACTACTGTCATTACCACTGCTGCCATCACCACAAAAATTTTCTTGCGGGATAATAAAAGTATTTATTTATCTATCTGTCTATCTGCCAACGGTGTGCGGTCTTCCCCCTTTGTCTAATTGTCGCTCCAGTGACCAGCATCTCGACAAGTTTATTTGGTGTGTGTCAACTTTCCTCTACAAAAAAACCCCACCAACACAACCACTAGCGCCAGTCTCACTGTTGTGGCTCCAGTACTACACTGTCCCTCACTCCTCTCCCACCACTGGGGCCATCATCTCCCAGAGACCTACTACACATCAACACGCAGGCTTGATGAGCAAACAAGCACGTTCTGCCACAAGCACAGGCACCAGCAATCACAGAGGCACAGACTTCTTACACATACTAATGTCCTCAGGGAGGACGAAGACCAGGGGCAGAGAGACACCCGGTGACTGCAATTACATGAAAAGTCTGCACACGTATATATATAAACACTGACAGATGCACATATATAGAGGCACACACAGGCCAGACAGACAGACATAGAGAGGTGGACACACATGCACAAACCCACAAACACACACACACACACACACACACACACACACACACACACACACACAAATACATACGCATGGTTGGGCACACACAGTAGACACAGTAATCGCAGCGCTGGTCACAGGCCCAACGCTAATGCGAAGTCTGATATATCTCACATTCCATAAATCAGCCACCTGGCAGATTAGGGGAAAATGAGGGTATAAAATCAAAAGAGAAGCACTGCTGTTTATTGCTTTAGAGAGATAGCTGGTGAGCAGGCAGCCCCACTCTGATTAGGAGTGGAGTCTCTCTGGAGAGATCCACATTTTTTCTCCTCCCTCACCCTTGCACACATGCTTAGACACACACACACACACACACACGCTCTCACACATACACAAAAACTCATTTGCACTTAACTTTCACACACTGACACTAACAGACTCACTCACAGAATCTCAAACAAACAGCAATGTGTACACGCGCATAAGCAAATGCAAACACGCACCCCAACCCAAACACACACACACACACACACACACACACACACACACACACACACACACACACACACACACACATACACAGAGGCAGGCAAGAGAGGAAGACAGCACATCCCCTCATTTAGGAACATGCACACACTCCAGTCCTGTTGCCGTCGTATTTACTGTCTCACACAGGGGAAACAAATAAACTGCGTGATTAACAAGTTTTCTCCCGCCACCCGACGCTTCGCCGCACGCAACAGCGCAGTGCCACCTCACCGACTTAATGATTCTTAATGGCTTCTTAATGACTTCCTAATGACTTCATCAGGAAGATCCTGCCACCACGCACTCTTGACAGGCTGAGCCAACCTTGAGACTCGGGGGAGGTGGGTTCAGAAATGCCGATGTTGCTCGGCATTACATTACACTTTAGGATAAATCCACTGCGTGGGGTGTCTGCCTGTGTGGATGCTTTGTGTGTGTGTGTGTGTGTGTGTGTGTGTGTGTCTTGTGACACATGCCACAGAGAGACAGACAAAGAAAAAGTCAATAGCAGCCAATAGCAGCTCATCTATGGTTCATTAGAGAGATAGCTAAGGTGACCCAGGTTTGTGGAAAAAAAACACATAATGGAAGCAAATAGGCTCTCACTTTCAGGTTTGGATGTCTTAGGTTTGAAAATTGACATTACAAAAGAATTCAACAAATTAGGAGAGTGGTTTTTATGGCTAAGGAGGTAATGACTGACATTGCCGGAGCCAAGGTTAGTACTTAGCATACATCAGGAAAGGAAAAAAGGCAGAGGCCAGAGAACACCTACTGAAGTCTCTTTTCACTCCCATGTTTTATGCCCCAAGAATCACAGTCAGCCAGAGCTTGCCAAGCATCGGCGTCAACAAGGACTGAATCTGAGCTAAACAATAACAGCCGACACTGGCACAAAACTGGCATGACTGTGGCATGACTCAGGATCCAACCCGTTTCTTAGTCGGCTGCCATCCGGGATGTCCTCCCACACCCCTGAGAGAATGTTCCAGCAGCTGCCGAAAAGTGACAAAGCAAGAGACCGGGTCGGGAATGAACCAGAGCCTTGATCGAAAAAAAAAAAAAAAAAAAACCCTCTCGAGCATTTAATTATGCAGAATTTTCCGGGTCAGCTCAATGTCACTGGGCGACAAACACTTTGGAGCGTGAAGTACATTTAACACGGGGCCATCGAGGGGTTTGGCGTGTCACTCTTTCATGAGGGACTACTGCTTAAATAGACAAATGGCTGCAGTAACTCCGCCAGATGAAAAGCTCAGCTTCCATCTCCTCTAGGTCATGTTCCCACTGTACTGCGGAGATTAAATGAGAATCTTGTCTTTCGCCACATAAATTTACAATTATTATTTTTTGGGGAAAAATATGAGGCCACTGCACCGTAGGCCACATGCCACTTTTTTATGACACGACTGATGACGGGTCAGAGATTTATGCGACATGCATCAAAATTAGTTTACATATCCTAAAGGAAAAAAAAAAAAATAACAACGATGAGGCAGAAAAGGGGGGGCAGTGCATTTCCAAAATGGCATAAATCACAGGAGGAGTGAAATAACTTGTCAGATTGATCTTTCCCAAGAAATGTGGAGTGAAAAAGTGTTGTTGGTGGCAAGGGATGGAGAGAATGGCAGTGAGTGTGTATGTGTATGTGTGTGTGTGTGTGTGTGTGTGTGTGTGTGTGTGTGTGTGTTGAGGGAGAGAGAGAGAGAGAGCAAATCATTTTGTGGCATCCATAAGGTCTGCCTGGCAAACGACTGCATCACATCCAAATTCAACAATTGGCTGCAACTAAATTGCAGCCGTCACTGAGGCTCTGCCTGCACAGCGGAGTGAAGTAGCACCTGTCCTGATGGATGTTCCCTCTGTGGCCGGGGGGATGAGAGGGTGAGGAAGAGGGGATGTGGGGGGTGGAGGGCGGGGGGACAACAAGGTGTCAGCCAGCCAAGCAGCTTGCACATGATGTATAGCTGACCACGCGTTAGCTTTTGGCAAAGATGAGGATGCAGAGAACACCTTATTCCTCCCTTCACTGCCGATGGTAGGCTTCTCAGAAATACAACGGTGGAGACACACACACATGCACACACACACAGATGCACAAATGCTCTTGTTCCATTTCCTGATGTGAGGGAAATGATTCGTGATATCTGAGTCTGACTAGAGTTAGACAGGATCAGCTGAAGGATTGTCAGAGACTTTGAAGGACACTTCATTCTTCTAGCTTGGTTCTGAGAGTCAGAGGGATAAAAGGCCAAAGAAGCTGTTCAGGCATCTCCAACCAGATAGCACTTGTCAATCACGTATGTTCTGTTTCGTAGTTGCCAGGTAGTGAGTTCTGCAGCACAGGGAGTGAGGTGCAGATATCCACAGTGAAGGAAAAATTGAAAAAGTACAGTAGGTCAGTGACTATACTCATACTGCTCTGGGTTCTATAGAATATTAGTCACCCTCTAAGAATGTGTTTGTAAGAACGCTAAAATATTCCAAAAAGAATTTCTTAATATCAAGGATATCAGTTTTAATAAAGATGTTCACATTCAGCTCAATGAATGTCTCTGAGGAGAGTATTTAGGCTGTGACGTGCTTGCTGGAGAAAGTTCAATCATTGCTCGAGTCGACAAAACAACTCTGTTGAATATGTGCTTTGAGCTGGTGGTGATTTATTTTCACAGAGCATTGTTTAATTCCAATTCCACAAATATCCTCAGGCAAACTCTGTCTCCGTACTCCACCAGTCGGTGCAGCAGTGCCTACCTCTCAGCTTTGCACCTAAAGCATACCAACAATATCCTCTCTTATTTGGCCCATGAACCACCACAGGCAACCGAAAGCAATGGCAATGCATGTGGGGTATAGAGGTTGGTTGTCTCACACTTCCGAAGCGTGACTGGGAATGCTTGATTAGAATCTTCGGAGGTGGTCGTTCTACACTCGCAGCGCATCTACGTGTGTGTGCTTTCTCATTATGTGTATACATTATGTATAAGGTCTGCATGTGTCTTTTAAGCATTTTGTCTAAAAGTGGCCTGGGGTGGTGGTGAGGGGGTGAGGTTGGGAATGCTACGCATCGCTGTGCATCAGGGGAACTGACATGATGGTACGCGGAGCGCGAGTTTATCCGGCGTCTGCCATTCACCCACTACACCACCCAGAGCCCCCAGGATAGGGGGCGGCTGGGGAAAGAGAAATGAGGGACTGTCAGGGGATTTGCTCCATGTTCCAATTTGCTGAGGGATTATTCATTTTTGTTCCACTCCTTCTCCCTCTCTCTTCTCTTTCTTTCTCTTGCTCTCTTTTTTCATTTACTTCCTCCCCTTTTTATTTATATATTTGTTTATTCATTCATTTCGGATGCCCCGGGAAGGAGGGGAAACACAACCCGGTTTGCGAGGTTGCATAAACGCTGGCAGACAGAATAGATAATGACAGCAGGTCAAGTCGTCGGCAAGTCACGTCCCCCTCCCTCGCTCCTGGAAGAAAGTGATTACTGTAACACGGCACTGACAATCACGCCGGAGATAATCCCATTTCTCACACCCAGTTCAAATTGTATTATGTCACATTGTATTTTCGCATATGCTATCAAAAACTGGATTTAGATATGCAAACTCCGGGGGAAGAGGGAAGGAAGGAAAGAGGGGAGGCAAGAGAGAGGAGTGGGAGGTGGGAGGGGGGGATGAAAGAAAATGGGAGGGAGGGGAAGGGGAAATTAAAGACAGGAAAAAAGGGAAAGAGGAGGAGAGAAATGATGAAAAAAAAAAAAAAAATGAAAAAGCTGCGGGGTTGGCACTGAGGCATGTCATTAAGTTGAACTGTTTGGTTTCTGGGCAACGGCGGAATGGTGGTCGTCGTAGCGGCGGAGGGAGAAATAGAAAGTAGAGCTGCGCACCGCTCTCCTGTGCAGAGAACAGATGGTGGAGAGAATGCAAAGACATTTCTTTTTTTTTTCTTTTTTCCCTTTCTTTTTGCATACCCATCCTGTTCTTCAGCACGTTATAGCTCACCACCCATCCCCCGCACACCCAAGCTTAGCCCCCACAAGCTCTGCACATTATGTTATAGGATGATGGATACACTTGATACTTAAGCTAATGGGGAGTGGGTGTTTCTTTGTCTTCCTACTCATTTCCTTTCTCCCTCTCTCTCTCTCTCTCTCTCTCTCTCTCTCCATCTCCCGCGCACTCTCTTGTCTTTCTCCTTGTCATATCATCCTCCTCACAGTGCTTCATGCCTTTCTCCCTGGCTGTAAACCCACCCACAGTGTTGAGATGAACTCGCATCATTACCTTGCTATGGGAAGTAAACAGGGCTTAGACATGGGGGAGGTTTATCCTGCATAGGTATGGCCATTATAGCTGAGAGCTGAGTCTCAGGTGAATCCGCATGGACAGTACACACAGGTGAAGGCCAAAGAGCCAGCGGTATATTCCAGTTCTCACTCAAGAGCTTACTGCTGCTGGTTCAGATTGTTTTTTTTAGATGATGGCAACATATAGAAACAGTTAACTGTCAACAGTGTGCTACTCTGGACAAAGGACAAAATAATGTCACCGTATACGACAGTAATCTATCTCCCAAAAATAATACAACATCCTTTCTGGCCGTAATTTAGAATCTATTCTTGTAACCGATGAGAACCTCGACAACGGTCATGTTTACAGGTAACAGGACACAAGCCAACGCCCCTGTCTCTCTCTCCCTCATTATGTTCCATTAGAAGTGGCTGTGTGTGTGTGTGTGTGTGTGTGTGTGTGTGTGTGTGTGTGTGTGTGTGTGTGTGTGTGTGTGCATGCAGGCGGATGTCTGCTGCCTTTCTCCCCCGCAGAGGGGACTAGTTGACCCGTGTGTGCCTGGCGGAGAGTGCGCTACAAATGGCCGGCCCTCTCCCCCCTCCGTCATTATTTATGCAGGGTTGCCCTTGGGGAGCCTTTGCGCTTGTTTACACAGTCACGCCACACTCCATTCATGACGGCCGGGAGTAAATGAACCACTCGCCGCCAATTTGTCCTGGAGCGGCGGCCGAGGCGGAGGCAGCGGTAGTGGGGTCCCTGCTGCAAGGCACTAAACGACAGTGGGGAGCTCAGGGAGGATGGAGGAAGCTAGGAGGTGGGGGGATGGAAGGAGGGGGGGGGGGGGGGGGTGGGGGGGGGTTGGAGGGGGAATGGGTTGTGGTTTGTTTGAGCCAAAAGGGACCAGGAGGAAAACACCACCCTAAGGCTCTGGAGGAGATCTGGGCCATTAATAGATAGTGAGA
Source organism: Tenualosa ilisha (assembly GCA_015244755.2). NCBI lineage: Eukaryota > Metazoa > Chordata > Actinopteri > Clupeiformes > Clupeidae > Tenualosa > Tenualosa ilisha. The sequence goes on along the minus strand of PYXC01002370.1, from coordinate 1,384,044 downwards.
TGAATGGCTCAAAGTGTTCTGTGTGCGCGTTTGTGTGTGTGTGTGTGTGTGCGTGCGGGTGTGTGAGTATGTGTGTGTGTGCAAGTGTGTGAGTATGTGTGTGTGCAAGTGTGTGAGTATGTGTATGTGTGTGTGTGTGTGTGTGTGTGTGTGTGTGTGGTGTGTGTGTGTGCGTGTGAGAGAGAGAGAGAGAGAGGGTGAGAGAGAGAGAGAGCATTACAGAGAGATACAGGGAGATAAACAGACAGACAAGCAGGCAGACTGACTGACTGAAAGTGATCCTAACATAAATCTCAAGTGAGAAAGAAGAGAATGTTTAGTTATCAAACTTGCTGGCATTCAACACAACCACCACTCTAGACTTTTTTTTTTTCCTCCCTGAAAATGCCGCGAGGCAACATTATCCTCAGCAAACCTTGTGTCGGTCTTTGTTGGCCGCTTTTCAATAGGCACCTGCTGGATCCACTCCCCCACACACTTCCTGCTCCCACTGGGCCAAGTAATCCGCTCAGGGCAGCCTCTTCCCAAGAGCCACATCCAATCCCAGAGTGACACCCAGGGAAAAGGCATTACACTTGGTGTTTGTTCCGAGCGCGTGTGTGTGTACGTACGTGTTTTGTGTGTGTGTACGCAGGACCACTGTGTAAACAATCATGACTTTGAAGGGGGAGGTGGTGGGAGAAAAATGTGAAATGGGCAAAAACAAAAATAAAATTTTTATTGTTTGTTGTCTCTCGTTAAGACAGACGTAGTCTTGTGGAGTTTTGGACTATCCTCCTTCACACATGCCCCCCGACCCCCCTTCCTATTCCCTTCAAGAAAAGCCCTGAAGCTCTGGCACTTTCATTATTTTATTAATGTCTCCTCCCTTCTTCCTCAGCTAAATCCTGCTGATTCATCCCACACAGCAGCGCCGCATGCTGTGTCTTTTCAAAGCGCCTCCACACACTCCGGCCAACAAACACTACCTAATGCCACATTACAACACCATGCAACCCACAATCCACCCCGCTTCACAAATATCACAGTAGCGCAGGCATCTCATGAGACTCTTTGACACAATGTGAAACATTATATAATACATTGTGTGTGTGTGTGTGTGTGTGTGTGTGTGTGTGTGTGTGTGTGTGTGTGTGTGTGTGGTGTGTTTGTATCTGTGCTTGTGCATGTGCGTGGGCATGCATTTGTATGTGTGTGTGTGTTTGTATGTGTGTGTGTGTGTGTGTGTGTGTGTGTGTGTGTGTGTGTGTGTGTAAGCACTGAGTTGTGAGTGCTGTGTGTGCCATCATTTACACAAAGATATTTAATTGCAATTTACAGTTACTTAATTAAACCGGTGGATACTTCTGTGCTCGAAAGTCAGGGCCTCTAAATAAGGTTTGATTATACACACCAAATAATGAAAGTATCATTCAAACAGGAAAAAATAAATACCCTACCATGCAAAAAATCACATTCGCCAAGTGCTTGGTAAACACAGTCCAACTGCGTTAGCACTGAGAAAGTGGCAAACGGCAAACTCAATAAAAACTAAGTGTGGCTCTTCAGCATTCCGGGCTGTGCAGCCATACATTTTGCGATCTCGTTTGTGTCCGGCCTTACCTGTCACACGCGCCGCTCGGTTCCAAGCTCGATCTTCCCCCTGCGCAACGGCTGGCTGCTCACCGGGCTCACACGGGCACTATTTCAGTGTCGCTGGAAGCCAAACTCAATCACCATCGCCCGCGCCTCCAATCTGCAACACAAAGAAGAAAAGCCACCGAGCATGCTTGAGTGAAAGTGACAATGTGCATGGTGCGTTGACAATACTCTTTCTTTGCCCAGGCATAGGACTCGATGCACCGATATGCCTGGATTCAATTCAAAGCTTAGGTGAGCTTTGCAAGTGTTCTGCACAAAAGCAACAGAAGTCACTGCCCAGCTCAATCACAGCAAGTATTTTGGACCATATGGAATCTTTTCAATCTCTTGAGAACGTATAGTGCTTTACAGCTAAATTGGAAAAAAAGCAACATACATTTATCCGACATACAGAAGCTTTACAAACCACTGTAGGAATGATCTACCCGCATGGAGACTGAAAGCCATTGACATTGAAAACTGCACACTGATTGTCATGGCCCGAGGGTCAGACGGGCCACATAAATCCTTGACTAACGGTAATAGTGATTCTGCACTGTACTGCAGGGCTTGAGGAGCAGTAACGTTTATCCTTAAATGAGACGTGTGTATGTATTTATGCAGATAACAAAGCGACAACAGATATCATGCGGCAATGCATGTTCATTTATATGCGGTCTTGACGACCGAGCCGCGTTGGTCGTGTAGCTGTGCCATGTTGGGGGCAAAGAGCACATGAAGTACACAGACGGGAGCAGGCGAAAGAGACAGGGCGGGCTTTGGAGCGGCTGCGGATGCCATGTCTGGAGCTGGAGGTCAGTGGCTGCGGTGGGGGCCAGACAGCGACGCTGCTGACAGGGGCAAAACATGAGGAGTTTCTGAAGGGGCCGGGAAAAAGCACAAAGAAAGAGATCAGGGTCATTTTACAGAGTGCCACCATTAACACAGCTGCCCTTGTCCTTCTGTTTTGTTCTGCCAATCTCTGTGTTTTTCCTCCAGTTCAATATTTCTTTTCAATCTTTCTTTCTCTCACTCACAGAGAGAGAGAGAGAGAGAGAGAGAGGGTGAAAAAGAGCACAAATCCTGTCTACTGGGCTTTTCAACAAAGCAGCCGACTGCATTTTAAGGGGAGCTCGGGTGAGAGAGCTCCCCCACACCTTGACAGGCATATAATGAACTTTTTCATTTTGAGCTTCACTTATGAAACCAGCCAGCCATTGCACGTATTCTTTTCGCCTCACTTATATATAATCATTCCTTTTCTTGCCTCATTCATCCTTTTTCCCAAGCAGTCTCTTGATCTCTGTTACAATCCCGAGTCAAAAGGCTGCACACAAGGGCCACAGGGAGACACAGTGCTGGGTTGACAATATCTCTAGATTGGAAACCAATATATATATTCCTGTCTGAAACATTACATATTACACATTGATTTTATTTCAGCTCAACCACTATCATCTGCTACACTGAATATTTTTAACCCTCATAAAGCCAGTTTTAAGGCAATCTGATAATTAAACTTACTTTGCAAAGACTGCAAACTTACTTCTCAGTGATTAAAGTTACTTTTCTGTGCTGGTTGCATACAAAGAAGTAATTGAGCTCATCAATATAGACGTGTCCATTATTCCATACAAATGCACACAGAGATGGGAAGACAGAGAGAGAGAGAAAGACAGAAGAAGAGGAGAGAGAGAGAGAGCGAAAGTGAAAGAGAAAGAGAGAGAGAAGAAGAGGAGAGGGAGAGAGAGAGCTGGCAGGGAGCACTGGTAGACAGCTGGTGAAGCCAGGGTGCACTCTGGCTGCTAGAAAGAGCAGATTCAGGTGACATCTGCGCCTCCTGTTGCAGCGAAATAGTAGAAACACTAAAAGTGAATTACAACATTAATGACAGCACTCTGCAAGCTGTCCTTCCCCATCACACATCCATTATTCCTCACTCGGCAACGCCAAGGAATCGTTAAGGGACACTCGGCCAAAAGAGAAGCCACCAGGAGGCGAGCTGTTGCTGAACATTCATCAGCTCATGAGAGGCCCCATCCAGCACCCGTTCTGCACTATGCCACCGCGTCGCGTGCCCAGCGCAAAGTAATCACGCTTTCACTCGTACTCTCTCTCTCTCTCTCTCTTCTTCTCTCTGCATCTTCTCTCTGCATCATGCTTTCGGTTTCTCATTCAATCTCATCCTTCAGTCTCTCAGTGCTGCTTTTTTCTACTTGAACCTGTCTGGGGATTTGTGACTGTCCTCTGGTTGTGTGTGTTTTTCACCTTTCTCCCTCATTCTGTTTTCCTCCTCTGTCAATCATGTGCATCCCTCCTTCCAGCCCAATTAGTCTTCCCTCTACTGTCCCCTCCAATTCTCATGTTACCTCCATCTCTGGGATCGTTTACATTGTGATGACTGGCGCAAAACATTTGATCTCTCCAAACTCCTCTTGGACACCTGACAAACAACTCTCTTTCTCTCTCTGTCTCTCTCTCTCTACTCAGTGACTCACATTCTGCTACAAGAGATGGGCTTCCCCATAACATACACTCAATAAAAGAGAGAGGGAGAGAGGGGGAGAGAGAGAGAGAGAGAGTGAGTGAGAGAGAGAGAGAGAAGGAGAGAGTGCAAACTAAGGAGTGTCAGAGACACAGACAGGAGAAGGGGGTAGATACATGAATAGATTGAGAGACAGCGAGAAAAAGAGTGGTAGAGAACCAGTGCCATCTTGGGGAGGAGCCTGTGATGGCTCACACAATGGACGGCACCTGGCTGATAGGCATTGGATAGACATTTCAGAATTGTCACCTAGCCAACGCTTTTTCAATACCTTCAAAAATCCTTCAGGAAAGAAAGGAAGGATACTGAGAATAAAGGCTGGGGTTGAGCACTCCTCCTTCTCCCCATTCCATCTTAACTTCTCTGCAGGGAAATAATCGAGAAGGGAAAAGAAAATGAGAAAAAAAGCAAAGAGCCCTTAATACTGCTGCAACAGCCCTCTACTTCCCACACACACTCTTTTAGAGATGCTGTACTCACACGTCAGAGCAAAACAGTATGGCACACAGGTGATGCATCGAAAAAAAAAAAAAAAGAACATCGAGAACATGTACATTATACAAATACACTGTACAGTATGGCAATCAGCAATATAGAAGCCACTGTGAACAGACAAGAACAGTTGAAAAGAAATTTAATTAGAAGGAGGAAACATATCAAGCATCACACCAGTATGGTGTTTTCTTTCTGTAGTTAACAAAGATTGCCTCAAGATGTGATGAATATTCTAGAAGAACTTTCAATGATGGCACATTCACTCCTATGGCACGCTATGTGATTGCACACTTCAGCGCAGCATAAACACATCCTCAACACACATTCAGGCCCAGTTATCCCTGCCCTGTGATTTCTTTATTCAGAGAGAGGACGCAAAAAAAAGGGGGAAGAATGTGTCGCACTTGAAGTGTTGTACAATTACTAGCCGATTATATCTACACCGGCATTAGCATATTAAAAGGAAGACACCACTTGAAGGAAAAGATAATGATGAAACGCTAGAAATCATTCCCCTGTTCTTATTAGCACCCAGCACTGCAATCTGGAATGGGGGCGGGAGAAGAAGAGGATCTATAAATAGCCATAAACCTTTATTGTGTAAATAATCACAATTAAGGAGAAATAAGACCAAACTGTCTTTGTCGAGGAGAGCTAATTAAAAATGGAGAGGCAGAGCGAGAGAAAGAGGCCAGCACTGGGCTGTTAGCGCACACAGGAAAGTAGATTGGATGTTTTTGGTTCATTACTTCCTCCCTCTGCAGAAAAAAAAAAAAAAAAAAAAAAGAACAGAGGAGGAAAGTGGGTGACAGCATGCCCCTGGTTTCCAGCACTGGAGCCAGTCGAAAGCTATGCCTTGTTAATATTGGTCAACACACTTCAAAACTAGAGACGGGGTAGGGGAGGTGGGGGCGCAAAAAACACTTTATCAAACAAATGCGTTCCTTTTCACTCCATCAATGTTGAAATGAGGTGTACAGAATGCATTTATCATGAGCTGTGATGTTTGCATGTGGCACTCCATGCAGGCTCCCGTCACCAGCGGCCATTTTTCAGCCCGGTGGGTTCAGGAGAGAGAACCCACCGAGTGGCTTTGTCAGCAGGAACCGCATGTGCTCCTTTCACATTGGGGTGATTCATCACCCTTCTCTTAATGTAAATGGCCTCCTCACAATGGCCATCTTTGGCCTTGATCAGTCAACATGGCTGAGTGCTCTTATCATAACCGGGTGGTGACAATTAAGGTCCCACATATGCAGACCAGAACATAACATGCAGCATCATCAGCCTTTTCAAATGCAAATAAGAAACCGCAAAAAAAAGAAATCTAAGACTAACCATCAGCTCCACAAACTCTCTTTTGGAGAGATCTTTTGGAGAGACTTGCTCCCTGGGGGTCTCTCTCTCTCTCTCTCTCTCTCTTGCGCTGAGAGAAACTGCTGATTTTCGTGCCCTTCATCACCTTGCCGACTTCGTTCACAGGCTACAGGCAAGCTTCCCTACCCTGTTAATTCCTTCACCTCAGCAGCAGACCCCGTTCTGATTAGCATGCACTCTAAGGTAAGAGCTGACTCCCACCACCCTTACTCATACACACACACAAACCCCTCCATCCCTGTCCTGTCTAAGACATACGCACACACACCACAGACATACACCACACACACACACACACACACACACACACACACCATTATCCCTGCACTCAATAGTGGCTGCCTTGATGCACATCTGCCGGGCCCACTACTCCCCTGCACATTAATTAGCTTAACAACTTCTCCCTCTCTCAGGCTGGGAGAGCAGGGGCTGCATTCTAAAGAGAGGCTTGTTTGGGAAGGCAGAGGTGTGGGAGTGGGAGTGGATGAGGCGTGGAGGGGTGGGGAGAGGAGAGGGACCGCGGAGAGACACTGTGCTGAGGGAGAACTGCCTACCGTCTCTGATGTGAGGATAACCAGGAGCAGGGTGAGAGATGACACACACACACACACAAACACACACACACACACCCAATGATGTGGTTTGAAAGGACTTGAAAAAACTAGTACTCCTCTTGCCCTCTCTCGCTTTCTTTCTCGAGCAACACCATCCTTTCTTCATATTGAATTCTCCCTCTTCTCTCATTCTGTCTCTGAGCTGGTCTTCGGTGCTTTCACAACGTTTGCGCTTCCTGTTCAGGTTCTCCTTGTGTTATCAGATTCCACCTGCTCAAATGGATCTCTCAAGTTTTCTCAACAGTCGGAAGTTCTAGTTCGTTCCTCAGTCTCCCGAGCAGAAAGTAGTCTTCTTAAAGAACGAGTTGACAAGTTGGTGGCATGCTCCCCCTGGCACACTTGGTTCTTCATGCTCACTTTTTCCATGGTTGGTGGACACAAAGTTTGACAAGAGAGAAGGAGAATGTTGGAGGAAAAAGAGGAAGTGTGATGAGCAAAAAATAACCATCTAATAATACGCTGAGGAAAAAAAAAAAAAAAACATCATCCAAAGTCAATGAGGTTTTAGTTCTGCTTGAGTGCAGCCGGATGTAGGGAGTTAGGCTAATTATATTGCTGTCGATTATTTATGGTCTGTCCCCACCATTACAACGCGATATAATCCCCTAACCTGAGCCGGCCTGCCTCGCAGGACATGTTGATGAGTGTCAGAGGCTGCTCGCTGAATTTATCAAAGCGCACGTTCTTTTTTTTTGTGAGGCCTCAGTGACAACCACACACACAACAATGTGGAAGCAACTGTAGTTACTATGGCAACAGGATTCTGAAACAATATCATGAGCGCCACACTTGCGATCACAAAGCACATTTTAATGCAGCCATTCAAAGGGTTCACGGAGAGCAAGAGGAAGGGGCCGCATAGCCGTTAGCAGGCTCTATATATGCCACCCCCCTACTCCCATTAAAGCCGCTATGTCAGATAGCGAGTGTGAGTTTAGCATAGCTGCTACCACATGCAGCTCCATTAGGGGCTCCAGAGAACGAGTGTGAACTGGGGAGGGATTAGTAACATTTCCCAGAGCTTACGCTTCTTTAGCACTGCTTCTCCCTGCCAATTATGCCCCCCACTGGCAAAAGTCATCAAAAGTGATTTGGCTTCCTCTCAGGCAAGGCTCTGACATTTTCCTTTCCGTAACGCCACCACTGATACATGGCTCCTGCGGATCATCTCTGTGGACGTTTCTCAACATTGGCAGGGGTTGAATACCATGGGGGAAGAGGTCACAATCACCTACATTGTTGAGATCACACATGACCACACATGCCTGGATAATACACACACACACACACACACACACACACATAAAATCACAATGTTTTAGCATTCTTCATGCAACCATGTGTGGCACTGGTTTGTTGTCAGCGCTGTGCAGGACTGGTTGCTGGCTAGTTGAGCGAGTTTTGGGCCTCCAAACTTTCTGTAACTGAGCTGTGAAAGGCACTCTCTCTCTCTTAGGCTCCGGAGCTTTTATATAAATAAAGGGCACAGACATTTAAGAGCTTCTTTCCAAAAATTCTGGAAGGGTAAGAAGTCATCTCCGTGGCAACATGCTAACCAACCATCACAATCAACCTTAATACCACCCTCCCCACCACTACCACCTCCACTGAGGGCCCCCACTGGGTGTTGTGTGAGGTGAGGTAAAGGTGTTTGGCTGTGAAAGGCCAAAAGGACAGAGAAGGAGAACGAAAGAGAGGAGAAAGAAAAAAAGAGTGGGAGAGAGAAAGCAGTAGCACACAAGTGTATAAAACAGCAGGTCGGAGCTACCACGAGTGCTTTTTCTCTCCATCTCACTCGTGCACAAACCTTTGCTTTCCCATGTTTTTTTCATTCATCTTGCATTCTCCTCACCCGCTCTCGCTCTCAATCCATTGCTCATGGCCTTTGCTCTCTGTCTCTCTTTCACCCTTGTATTTACCCAACTGCACTCTCCCCCCCTTCCATATGTGAGTCCATGTCTATACTTCTGCTTTCTCATTGGAGGATGGTGGTGCTGCTGTGTGGGTAGCATGGTGCAGCTGGGTGGGTTTTGGAGAGGATGGGGATGTGGGGTGATGGGGAATGCTGGAATGATCGTGTGTGTGTGGGGGGGGGGGGGGTGGCTCACAGAAGACTGACTGTTTATTATTGTCTTCGCCCCACTTAACTCTGACAGCAACAGAATGAGATGGGGGGGGGAGAAGGCAGTGCCATTAATCACTACATCGGAGCGGCCAAAGCCAGGAGGAGACGCATCCATATCCTGTCGCCTCAGTCCGGTAGTGAGAGAGAGAGAGGAGAGAGAGAGAGAGAGAGAGAGAGAGAGAGAGAGAGAGACACAGCAGTGATTTTAAGGCCAGTCGATCCTCGTGGCACAACTGGGTGCGCAGTCTGGCTCTGGGTTCCATGAAAAGAGCAAGGGTGAGAAGGTGGGTGGCTTTTCACACTCAATCTCCTTCAAACCCAGCCAGGCATTCCCTCCAAAGCCCCTGCTACCCTTTAGCAAAACAAGCCACTGCAACCCCCTTTTTCCATAGCCCTGCAGGATTATCAGAAAAAAGCATCATAGATACTTACTGCATGACTAATGACTATGTGTGCATTATTAAGAATTCTGCATTTATTCACAGGTTTAGCATATGCCATCAATTACTGCATTAGTGCCATTTCTTTCATGAGGAGGAGAGCTGTAACCATCAGGCAGGATGTTTACTGATGGGATGCAAAACAGTCTTTCAACCAAATATGTTCACCTTATCTAAACATGCAAATAGGCTGGATGCCAGCCAGACGTTCTGCAAACACATCAGATGGTAGTCCGGCTAGGCGGTAGCCATTTTCCTCTCTAAATTCTACACATTTATGGACTCGATTTTTGTTCTCCAAGTCAATGATCTCTAGTGGCAAAGCTTGGGACAGACTGCCAGGCATCAATCTGTCTAAGCCCCCAACCCCATCACACACCCACCCCCCACCCCCCGACACACACACACACACACACACACACACACACACAACCCCACACCAACCGAGAGGACATGATACTGCAAGGCCTCCCTGCCAGCTTCAGCCTACTGACTGGCAGACAGCTGGGAGTCTGCGCTGACTCCTGCCTGTGTATGGGAGGCGCGTAGCGGTCCTCAGCAAGCTCTGACACCCCAGATGTGCTCCAGCAGCTGGCCGGTAGATTATGACCGGCGTCTCTCCATCCGAAGCAGCAGTAGCAGTAGCAGCAGCAGCAGCAGCAGCAGCTGAAGCAGTGGCACTCTAAATATTTAATCACGCCAGAAGGAGCTGCTGCACTACCACCAACACACTCCCCCCTTTGAGGAAAATACAGAACAGGAGGGGAAGCGAGTGAGAGGAGGGAGAGAGGGAGAGAGGGAGAGAGGAAGAGACAAAGACAACGCCAGTGAGAACAGTGCTGGGAGACAGGGGAACCATGACATAAGATGAGCAAAACAATAGGAGAAAAAATCTCTAAAGAGATCCGAATCCTTGCTCAATGACTGACAACTAAAGTTATTTATGTGACCTTCAGACCATAAAAAGCTGTAAAATAAAAAAAAAAAAAAAAAATGTACCAAAGTGCCTTTGATGGAAAGTTAACTTGGATGACAATACACGGACATGCTGTAACACTCGGGTTGTGCTCATGGATGCATATACCCACATAGCAGAGGGATACAAGGACTAGTGCATATTCTGGTATGGTTGTGGAGAGACTGAAAGCAGCATGGACTGTGGAGAATATTTTGAAGTCAAGCCTATCAACACCCCAGCGCTTCTCTTTCTCTCTCAGACACAGGCACACACATATAGTCACACACACCTACATACACACAAGCACACACAAAATGCTGTCACCATCTCCTTCTCAGCTTTAAACTTGTTACCAGATCAAAACACAATAGTGCTGCAATCACTTACAAGACCATATGTTTTATGGTTGAGTATTCAATGACCATTCATACTTCTGCAATCACAGCCTTTAAGACCTGTGTAGCAAAGGAACTCTGAGATTAGCTTAATCTTTCACAATCATGTTTGACATAACTGGCAACCAATTATTAAGTATTTCTTTTTTGCATGCTTCATTTACATTTACATTTACATTTAAGCATTTAGCAGACGCTTTCATCCAAAGCGACTTGTATCCAAGCTTCATGTTCAAAAGTAGTACAGGTCTGCACCCAACTGGTCTCCTGTACTATACACAAAAGTGTATATATTTGTCCTTATATCTCTCTCATGTATATGTGCTTGTGCACAATAGGCATACCTATATGTGTGTATATGTGCATATGTGTGTGTTTGTGTGTGCTCATTGGTGCATGTCTGTCTGCCTGTGTATACCACTGACAGCTGATCAGGATACACGTGCCGCCTGAGGTGCTCTCGGTAATTCTGACTTTGGGCTTTTTTTAATGCTTTGGCTCATCCCCAAGCAACAGATTGCTGCTGTCGCTTGAATTGCGCTTCACAGATGGAGCAGCATCACTTCCTCCGGAGCCTGACAGGATCAATCCAGCGGCTCATTCGCTTGCAGTCAATTAAGCCATGTTAGTTTTGACAGGAGCCACGGGCAAAATAACAGTCGTCACTGTCAGCAAAGAAAATATTGTGACCAAACACATAGAAAAATATATATTATTTTTTTCTCCCCTTCCATCACAGGTTTCCCTGACAGAGAGAGCTGTTTACTGGATCATGTCAGTGCTGTAATCCTCTAAGCTGTGACAGGTACTGCGGCTAAAATTCTTTCACAGGTATGTTTGTTTTATTCTGCCCATTATAACCGTGGATTAGGGTTTTAAATAACAGCCAAAATCACAATAGCATCAGCAAAATATTGCTGTTGAGATATGAATGCATGCATTTATAAAATTTAATTAGGTCTGTCGATTTAGGAGAAGATTTTTTTTTCTTTGGATTTTCAGGCACATTTTAGGTACTCCAGGAAGAAGGGAGGCATGAAGTGAGGAAATTCTTTGAGAAACTCAACAGGGATATTAGGAACTCAGTGGGATGCATGGGTGGGTGCTTTCCATGAGGAGATGGTGTGTGTTATGTGTTTGTGTGTCTGCAACTGCCCTCACTGTGTGTTTGGTAAGTCTCGCCACACACTACAAAGGTACACACTGGGTCTAAGCTATGACAGCACTGCACAGCTGTGGTCTTTCAGCTGAGTCTTGGAATTACCCTGAGCACCATTAGAGACACCACACTCTTCCACCACACCACACTCTTCGTCACTGAAGGGTTATCAAGGCTGCTCATTAAAAATGTCCCTGTTTTTTTCTCTCTTCTACCCTGTTCTGACGAGAGGAGGGGTCCACGGGGTGTGATAGTCACCCCCTATAATTAGTGTGCAAACTCATTAGTCTGCAGTGTGGGGAAAATTAAAAGTCTTTGCTTGGTGACAGTTTACGGCAGGACAAAAAGGAATCCCAGTGGGCTGCAGGGAGGAGGAGGAGGAGGAGGAGGGGGAGGAGGAAGAAGGAGATGGTGGAGGCCTAAAGCCCAGACAAGCTCCCCTGTGCGCTCAGGGAACCATCATTAGGAGTCCTGGCTGTGGCTGTTCCTGTGGCTCTCTTTCCCTTCCCTTCACGAGGGCTACCTGCTCTTCTTATCTTTTTCCATTCCTCCATCTGGCAGGAGCTGGTGTGAGGCTTCACAGTTGACTTGGTTCAAAAACTCACTCTGTACTTTTTACTCCACCCTTTTTTTGAGTGGAAACTTCATTAGCGATCTTCATTTAGATTTAAATGGGTCACTGGTTGCTGTCGGTCATTACACCGGCATAGAATTAAGCTTAAAATCGCCACCAAAACCTGGCAGAATAGGTGTCTTGGCATACTGTGCAAAAGAGTCTGTGGGCTGCATATTATACATCCACAGCATAACTCTCCATCAGTTTAAAAACTGTGGGAAAAAAATAGAGGGAGGACAGATGGGCCCTCTTGCTTGTTTTCGATATCTCATCCTCCTGCAGGCTGACATATTCCCTGACATGCTTGCAAAGGTGTTCAAGCTGAACAAGAGTGATTGTATCATCCAGGCTTACTCTTCCGTTCGTGTGCTCTACATCTCCTCCACAACCTCCTTTTTCAAGCTGTGTCACAAACCACTCAAAGAAAGTTTGAAAAATGGAGGAAGGGAACCATGCAAAGTCGACACATTCTCCAGCGTGCCGTAAAATGGCTGTGAGATGGCCCATTAGCCCATTGCTTGCTACCCCACTGAGTTGTGGATCCCACATCTGCACAAGCAGAAGGTCACCATGAACTTAACAACAAAATGCTAAAAAAGTAAAGAAAACTATGAGCTAAGAAGTAAACATCAAGATGACAGAAAACAAAGTTCCATAAAAAAAAACATCCAGCGCAAAATGGCTGTATGTATGCAAGGGTAATGTATTTGCATGGAAATTCATAGCATAAAATTCAGAAATGATTTTATGCCATTAACCCACAGCAAGCTTTGACATTAAAATGAGAGCCAAATTTAAGTGAAATGTGTTTTTTCCTCAAAACCGGGTACATGAGTCATCTCTTGAGAGTGGATAAAGCCGCTTATTTTAACAAATCCTTTGGCCTTGCTCTTCCATGACCTCTCAGTCACTGTTCTCTTACCTTAAATATTGGGCCCCGGCTTGCAGCCGAGCAGGAGGCTGAGAGACTAAAAGGTGCTCCTCCTCTTCAGCCGAGCACAAACGGATCCATTTGTCATCCACTGAAGAGGTTGAACCTTTAATTAAAGTGGAGCGCTGCCGTCATCAGACCCCTGCTAAATGTCACGCAATAAATAATAGGAGAAGGGGACCCAAGAGGTAGCACTGGACAGTCCTTTACTCGCCAGGATTAAAGGACCACCTATGTTGCTGGACAACTCTACATCGATAAAGAAAATAACTGCAGCTGTGAAACCCGGCCATGTAACGAATGCCACCCTGCCGTTTCAGGAATATATTATCAGACTAATAGGGCAATTAATTAAAAAAAATATCAGAATTTGTATGTACGGAAATCACTATGATAGCGTACAGTAACAATTATACAAAATTACCCTTAAACTGATTATTAAATATTAAATGAAATAATGACTATCATTACGAATATATCTTTTGCATTATATTATATAATATACTTCATGACTAACATCATGATAAAAAGACTTAACAGCCTTGTTATGTATACAGTGGTTTGTTATGAAGACTTAAAAAGGTATAGAATATGGGGGGGGGGGCTAGATGGTCTCACTGCACATTTGAAATGGAACACTGACAACATGTCATGCATTATTCACTACATACACACCCTATCTCTCTTTACCTTTTGGCTTTCAGACTTTCCTAGTTTTACTTAAGTTAGCAAATAGCTTAATGGAAAGCCTCTCAATCTCTCAAATGATCGCAGGGCACCTAATTTCCCCCTCTCCTCAAACACCCTTGAATGGGCTGTCAATACCAGTGAATTCCTTTCTCAGCATTCTTGGCTTTATCCTCTCTAATCTTGCTTTTGTGCCGCTCACTCAATGGAAACTGTTCCTCACTGACTGAGTGCTCACGCAGCCTTTTCATTCTCCACTCCCTCTTAATTCTCCTTGATCTCCCCTCTGTTTTTTTATACTGTTGATCTTTAGAGTCTGCTATTGCTGATCTGGGAACGTGGAGCCTGGATGCTCATTAAGCCTCTCTGTTCTGGGCAACTTCCACCATACGCCAGTGTGGGGTACCCCATGGCACTATTTTCGGGACGCTCTTCAATTCCATCAGGACATGAAAAACTGGGCCTTCCCATAACTTGAGGCTTTGAGTTCATGTAATGATGCCCTTTGGCACTTCTAACATTTCCCAACCCAAATGGGACATTTACTCACCCGTTGGTTGGGACTCAAGCCTACAGGTGCATCTGATCAACAAAATATTTGGATTTGAGAGTATTAACCTTGCAACTCTAGTTAATGTGGATCTATGACTTTCTCTTGAATTACTGTTTGTGTGAGAGAGCATATTTCACGGTCAGACAGGCTCCTCCATCTTACTTCTCCCAGTCCAGTTCCCTGTGGTCTGATGATGTATGCTCTGTTCACTCTCTAATTATTTTTTATTGTGTCCTTAGGATGCATCTCTTTAAACAATAACTTAATCCTAGAGTCTAAATATTGCTAATAGTTATGCCTCATTAATGCACTTAATTTATTTAATTAACTCCTTAATCTTACCTGTTACTCATTTGTTTTCCAGATAATTGCACTTCAAGTATTTGTTAGATTTTCAAACATAAGAATAATCATAATTGATTGCATCTCACTTCAAATTCCAGTTGAAAATTTTAATAAATTATTATAAAAGTGTCCCTGAAACCCACCACTTTCTCACTGCTACTTTCTTGCTTTCTAATGGCTTCTGTTTCATCAGTGCTCCATGCTCCTGCTGTCACAAAAATTTAACGATCATGTCAGCGTCACAGTTGTGTGCATCAGTATGACCTTAAAGAGGAAAGAGAGCGCATGAAGCCAACACCACAGGTCCTCAGCCTTTCCAACCCACTGGACCCTTATGTCCACTAACTATCACACTGAACCATATGTGGTATCGTGCTTAATTACTCAAGAGAAATTTGGCAGACGATGCAAAATAACAGCAGGCGACAGGGCCCCAGCCCGGAGCAAAAACTAACACTAACTGGTCAAGCTCAGCTGCTTTCACCCCCACTATTGACTGTGAGCGCAGGACGCATTCGTTCATGCTGCTCAGCCTTCATTACAGATCAGGGAAGGTGCAATTAGCAAGGGCTCCCTACCAGCATATAATTACCTTAAGACATCCACTTAACCAGAGAACACTATAAATCAGCTCCTGTTGCCTATCGCAGCTCAGTGCAACACCATGCCAACAGATGTCAGAGGCAGCCATGGACGGGCTCCTTCAGTGATGGTGGCAGCCAACTGCACTGCTGGGCACACTAATGAATAAAAATGGAAGCCGGCTCAAGACTCAGGATGGGGTCATCCCAGGTTCAGAGTCATGTTGATCATGTTGTTTTTTGATTTATCGCTAGGCAGAGAAAAATAACAGCACAAAGGCGCAAAATCAAAACACACTGCTTCTTTCAAAAATAACAACAAATATATAACGGGGTTCATTTAGTTCAATATGAGGGGAATGTTTTGAAAGACTTAAGCAACAGCTTATGCATTATGCTTTGGGTCACCTCCATTCATTTCTACTGCAAGGCACCACTCCAAAGCTGCTTCCAAGAATCAACAATGTGACAGCAAAAAAAAAGTCTATTCATTCTGGACACCCACTGTTTCTAGATTACATAAAAGTATTTTCAGCTTAGAGGGAGGAAAAATGGACAATTCAAACATATCACCACACACACAAATCCTCCCGAAAATTCCAGCAAAAACAAAACATCTGCTTGGTGTGGCTGGACAGAGCAGAGAGAGGCTTTTGTTTAACAGCAGCATTTCCAAATGAGTAAAGCATACCCTTTGAAACTGAAAAGTTGGCAGTGTCACATTTATTTCCCTTTGTCTCACGTCCTGTTGCGAATTTACATTTTTTTTTTTTACAATGAGTTTTACATCTGTTTGCTATGGTTAACTTTTTAGAGGATACAGACTGATTCCAAATAGAAAATTGGCCTGGGATTGTGTTGTTCATGTGCAATTTCCAAGAGACATAGCCAGCGGTGAAATTAAACTTCAATTGATACATTACATTTGCAGCCTTCCAAATCTTTTTTTGGAAGTTCATAAAACACATCTTGCTTGAACAGGACACTGTAAATAACTGCTTTCAAATGCAGTTTTACAACACTCAAAAGATGATGTGGCATGTGGCTTGATACCATCATCAATGCAGCCACTCGTTGTGTTCAAGAGTGCCCCTAATCACACACTCAATGACTGTCTGTCATTGTATAGAACCGAATTAACGTGCTGTGATTGGTTCCTGAGTTTTCAGTGCATTTGGAAATTGCTGTGAATTGGAGTACTGCCAGACAGATTTGCAGAGTAAATTCAAATGTGACTGCAGATTTGTCTGAGCTCACCTAGACTATCCTGATCAACCGCTTTCACATCATTTCACTCTGTGCATACGTTCGCCCCACAGAGGGCAGATACTTTCTGTGTTAACTAATTGTTACTGTTTGGTCGTGAACAAAACACCATTTGAATTCAATGTTGTAACTTTCAGCCCTCCCTCTGTTCACTGATTGGCCCGTCAAAGCTCAGAGACGTGTGAACTGAAGCTTATGGCTAGCTCCCTGACCAGTGGTGGAGCTAAATGAGAAGTTGAGTGGAGGCACTATGCAGCGCTAGCCCGGCTACTAGACTAGACCTTCGTAAAAACAAAAACAATGAAAACAAAATGTTATAATCAATATAATGATATAATCAATGTAATGTGCAGCATGTCTCAGCAAAAAGGATGAGGGAAGATTGCATCAGGTGAGTGAACTCAAAATGATGGGTGATGATGCAAAAATAAACTGATGAAATATCAGATTATAGACCATAACTTTGGGTTATGTCAACTTTACCACCTGATTTGGCCCAACCGATATTCTCCAAATAGTATTCTAAAAAAACTGAATAGCTAAGTTCAAATAGCCATCCATATTCAAGTTAAAAATCCCTACAAATACACTTAGGAAATGTTCACACTGACCCAATATTTTGATAGCAACATTGTGAAAATAAATTAGATATGTAATTCAGCATGTGTTTGTTGTTTAAAAATGCGTGTGATTATTAAATTGTGTGCACGTTTTTGATCAGAGGGATGTCTGATGTGTACTCAGTATACTGAACTCATGCAAAATCACAAGGATGTTACAAGATCATCCACAAAAATTGTGTAGCATTTCACAGCAAGTTTTTACATCGTTAGTAAGGCATGCATATACATTTGTATAGAGCACATTTACTGTAAAAACGAGAGTTGACCTGTGTATAATCTGTAGTGCTAAAGAGGCCAGTCATAGACAGTGACAGAAGAGCTTCACTCATCTGAATTGTGGGAGTAAGACACCAAAGTCAATAGCAAATATGTTATTAAAGGAAGCTCACAAGGAAATTCTTCAGGACACAGCTTACGCCTGCTTCTACTGAGCTGTCTTTTTTTTCTTTCTTTCTTTCTTTTTAAATATAAAATTTCAAAAGATGAAAGATTTTGATATTTGAAATGGGCTCTGTTGTCCTTGGCTGTTTCAAAATAGCAGTGCCAATGGATTCCACAGACCATGACAGAATTTGTGAAAGGAAGGCTTTGGCATTCCTCGGAGGTGCAATGGGAAGTAAAATAATTTTCTGTTTTAAAGTTCTTTAAGTGGAGAGCAGGGTCAATAATGAACCACAGAGGTGAAAATTAAAGACAAAGCAACAAAGAAACAAAGAACAACAAAACTGAAGGATAAATGCACCAGCCTTATATGACCATTAGAAAACAAGACCCATTGTTCCTCTTCAAGGCTTCTACCCCTTGATTGTCCTTCTCCCCATCCCTGCGGACAGTTACTGAACAATGTAATCATCAGTCAGAAAGATACTGCCCTTGGGCCAATCACTCCATTAGTGCAGTGGAAGGCAAGGTTTTCCTCCCTTTAAAGTCGATCACACAACCCATCTGGCCCAAAAAGGCAATCAATCTTCAGAAATCCATCTCCTCTTTGTCCATGCAGGACCTTTCACAGGACCTTACTAATCCGCATCGTTTTGTCTACAAAGTGTACATCTGAGATTTGTGGTTGGCATCGGCAGTTTTTATTGTAAGAGGATCTTGGATCATGTGGCAGCGTTTACAGACTGTGTCTGACTGTTTTACATGTATATGGGTGAAAACATCAGACTGTGACATTATACAGTGTTTTATTATGTTGCCTTTTTATTGTATTTGTATTTTATTTCAAGTTGAAACATCAGATTGTGATTTTATAACGGAATGTCCTGTGCAACGATCAAAGAGGCCTCTTGTCGGTGTGCCACTAAAATAAAAGTATACAGTTTAATGCAACTGGATTTCTATAAATGTAATGTATGATTTATGAAAAGAGTCCTGTCTTCAAAGTTCCAGTCAAGGTTCACCGCCGGACCGCATCAACATTATTTGTCTGTTTTTCAAATCTCATTCAATCTCTGTTTGCGATGTGGCAGTTTTTCCTCCATTCTTTAACCCCCTTTTCAAACTTTTTTAAAGAGAAATTATAAGTTTCAATGGTTGATGAGACAAAACAGGACAAATAAATCAATATCGAGCAAATGAAAGCAAATTGAATCTATTAAAGCAAAATTACATGGAGAAAAATCACCCAAACGCGACATAGCCACCAGAGTCACGGCCACGGCCACAATTAATGACAGAGGTAGTAAAAGAGGGGTTGGCTCATTAAGCCTCTGTGATGCCCTATGCATGCAAACAAGCCCCCTATAGCAGCAGGCGCACCAAAATAGCCTCAGCTGTTAATGGCCTATTGAAATTCTACTGCCCTAAAAAACTGCACGGAGGAAGCGCTGCCCTACCTTGGTACATGAGTCGAAAGGCTAATCTCACAGGGAAGAGTCTGATGGCTGTGGAGGTGGGTGTGGAGGCTGGATGGGTGATGGAGTGTAGGGTGTAGGGTGGAGGGTGAAAGAGAGTAGGCAGGTGAAGCCCCAAAGAGTGAATGAATAACACAGGTGACGTGGGTGCAGAGATGTCGGAGAGGACTTTCAGTTGTGGCTTAAGCAAAGAGGGGTGTAGTCAGTTGAGGGAGATAGTGGAGGAAGGAGAGCAGGGTGGGGTGGGGTGGGGTCTCCGAGGCAGCAATGAGTAATTAGCAGCAATTAGAGGCAGTGATTAAGCGCGCATGGGAACGTGGGGGCCGGAAGGGAGCAGATTGATGGAGCTGGCCCTCCTAACCCGCGGAGGCTCTGCTGCATCTTAAGCAGGAGCCGGCCGACTGTCTGTGGCCACCAGCCAGACGTCGCTAATGCTGCTGCTGCTGTTGCTGCCGTCCACGTGGCTCCTACACTGCCTCGACACGCTGACCACGTCTCACCCACACCAAGGTCTATCGGCTCCCCCTTAAACAATAACAAACCATGATGGCATTCATATTTAGTAATGCAGCAGATGTTGCCATCTTAAAGATCAGTACCCCATGTTCAGACCTCGCAGATGGTCTCATGGGATGCTAAGTCCCTGGCCTAACATTGTGTTACAACCTATTATATGCACTAATGTGCTACAACCTATTTTATGCATTAATGACATTGTAGAACTGTCCTGTATCACTTTAGTGATAGTTTAGAGTAAATCCAATCATAGCCCATCATAGCCCATCATTCAACCGATCATATTGTTGTATGAGCTTGCAGAGTTCTGTCGATAGGAAGGAGAATGAAAGAATTTGGAACAACACAGACCAAAAAGCGAACCGGCAGCTAACGCTAACTGAATGGTACTGTGAGTAATAAAAATGAAAGTGAGCTTATGATGCCATTGAGTTGGCTATTGAGTTAGCAAGCTGTGCACTGGTTATTCGGTCTCTGCTGGTCCAAATTCTTTTCTTCTTCTTCCTGTCGACAGCAATCAGCAAGCTCGTACAACAGGGCTATGATTGGAATAACTCCATACTGTCACTTTTAGTTTACTTGGTGATATTTTTAAATCATTTACTTTATTCTGTAAAGAAATTATTTCATAATGTTTTCTCATCCATTTACATTATTATGACAGCAGCAGCTAACTATAAGGATGGGATCAGTATCAAGATGTGTGCCAGTGTTAAGAGTGACTCCAAAAACACAAAGCTATATGCCGTTCACAGCAGGACCAATTAAACAACCAGCATGGAACAAGCAGCACACAAAGCCCAAAGCAGGGCTAAATCTGTCAGCACTGAACCAATGTCTCCATGACCTCCATTTCAAATACAGGTGTAAATGTGTTACTGTGTGTCAAATCTGGGGCACTGCTATGTCAGTGTTTAACAACCCCAATGATAAGCTTGAAATAACAACTGAAAAGTAGATTTGGAACACCAAAATAACCTACTTCATGTGTGAGGTAAAAGGGAGTTTGTCCACGGACTGTGAGTCTGGGATTCTTTTGATGGCACTCCGTGTCACATTGCATGTCAGATTCTTATGGCATCACAATTGTATCCTGTCTATCTGACAAGACACAGTCACAGTCCATAGGCTTTTAGCTTGGGTGAATGAACCTGAGATCAATGAAGTAAATACTGTTCAGAGGAAGGGAAGTACCATTTTGAGGTAATAAAATATTGATGGAAGCTCATGAAAGCTAACAAGAAGTCCAACATGAATATTTTTTTCTTTTTTTTTTTTTAATAAATATAAACATATGTTAGTAAAATGAAATCAAACGGGCATGGTGTTCAAATAGATTTAGATTTGGTAAGTAGAATTCAATAGAACAAAGAAGAAGAGATTATACCACTGCTTGATTACATTTCTTATTAACCATGCCATCAATAACCTCCTGCTATTAATTCATCTAAATTTCAAGTTACATTAGACCTGTTAGCTATTATCTTTTAAATCTAAATTCAAGCGCTGAATTGGTTAATCATTTAGAGTGTTCAAGTTTATATCTCTTACCCTTTCTTCCCAACGATGTTGTTAGACACAACATTCACAGCAGTTCTTATGAGTTCAGTATTGCATTGGAACTTCTGATGACTCACTGTGTTATGGCTGTCTCACCACCTCAAACAAATGTGTTGTTCATTATTCCTTACAGACAACAGAGCAAACATAAAATAAAGGTTTGACAAAATCAAACCCTACCACAAATGAACAAACACTCAATAATACCATAAATGAGACTGAGAGTCAAAGTTAACGCACGGTTGAAATCTTCACACCTACAGCTGCCAGTTCATCAGAGCATACACAAGAACACCATAATACACGACAAAATTGGACTTCATATGGTTATTTTTAGCATATGCATTTGCACTTTTTACAAGTCAAGCACAAATACAACATGTGAATGAACAGAAAAGTGATTATCTGAAAGCTTTTTGTGTATGCATTAAAACTATGCACCAAAAACACATTTTATGTGAGTATGTATCTGTGAGTGAGAGACTGAGTCATTGAAGAATTTAATGGCAGCTGGCAAAAATGTTTCAGCATAATGCTTCCTGAAAACAGCACAGCTGAATCAGCCTGTTCCTGGAAATCTGTCACTTTTTTCCTTCTTTTAAGGTGAGTTGCTAAGGTGAAATGTAGTGGACAAAGTGGCAATGTGTTTTTCTTCAACAGTTCATTCAAGAGTGCCCAAGCTGGTGTCCAGTAGATACTACTAATTTAGCACATAGTGTGGCATACCTGGTGACAGCCAATAAGGTTGAATGCAGCACTAAATGTAAATATGTCATAGAAATTAAATAAGCAATCACAAAGGCTTATTTCCTTAAAATGGTGTTACAAAACATCTTCCATGAGAACGTATTAATGTAGCCAAAGAAATATATAGCTAAATTTGGTCAGTGACATTAAGGGCTCCAAATGGAAGCAAAGGAAGTTGATTAATATCAGCCTATAATCAAAGATAGAGAAATGTGCATTATAAAATTAGGCTATGTTTTCAGAGGCGGTGAAGGCAAATACAAGGTGCACCAACATGTGAACCACACTGAGGACAGCACAGTGACATAACAGAGGCAACTAACAGCCCACAGTGACTGTGACTCAACCACACAGAGCAGAGAAAGCTGTTCAAAACAGTGTATGTCATTGTTGTATAATTAGGTAACACAACCACAGTAAGGAGAAGATTAGCACTGTGAAATAACATGACATATTGTGTTGTTATTTCAGAATAAATGTGTTAGCCGTAGCAAATCTGAGATGAATACTAAATGAAAAGGTGTAGGCTGTGGAGAGGAGAATCTTTTTTTTCCCACACCTGAGATCACCTGTACACCATGGCAGTTAGACAGTCTGTCTGGTATATCTATATGCATCTTGACCACATTTTTTTCACTTGGTTGTTACTGCCCTATGTGCTTTAATATGGTATGAAATTAAGCCTGGGATCACAGTGAGTAAAGGCAGTTTTTCTGTTGTTTGCTATTGCCAGTTGGCACCGTCTGCAATACACTAGCAACACAGCAGTTGAACATTGAACTTGATGCATCTTCCAAAACTAAAGTGAAGCTAATGATAGATCCAACTATATTATTTCAGGTGTTTAAAGCAGTGAACTCCTGTGACATTTCTTCCTGTTGTGTAGAAATAAGTACTTAACATCATTTAACAATGAAATACACTTTTGTTTGAATTGAACTGATTATTATGGTCTAAGTTAAGCTGAGTTAAGTTGAGTTAAGTTTTCCACTGTGGCTTTGTTACTGCTTTAGGCGATCCCTGATCCCTGTCCCTGATTCAACGTGTCCTTGATTTTGCCATCAAACCAAAGAAAAAGTGGGGGAGGTAGCTTAAGCAAGAAAGCAAGATTTAAATCAAGGTTGCCTCTTCATTAAAAGCAGATTATACACAGTATGGGTTTGATTTCAATAATTGTTTGTTATTCATGTCAAGGTATTAATATATTGTATATTTTCTCAATATATATAACTCAACAATATATTGACAGTCTCAATACCTACTTACTGTAAGTATTCAAACCACCTTCAGCTTGAATTGTATACATTACGCCTGATTATAACACTTTATTTGAAGGGGTCTACATAATGGTGATGCATGAAACATGACATGACACGTATCATGAACATGTCATTTGGTTTCTGAAATGCAGACTTTGGGGTGCAGACATTAAAAACACAGAATGACGCTTCATGACATAAACATGAATCATTGTTTATGATAGGTGTCATGTCATGTTTATAACAGGCTTGTGTGACCCTTATGTAGACCCCTTCAAATAAAATGTTACCCACCTGATTCACCAACATTCTAAAAACCATGAAAACTTTTGATTACAACTGCTCCACTTCAGCCCTCTCTGACAATGGCAACAGTCCTGTGCATAGTCCAGCCATACACACTTCCATACAGCCATCTTTTACGTTCTACACAAAGAACACACCTCTATGTGCAATATCTTCATCCTCTATCTGTAAGAATTATGGTATGTCACCTTTTTATTGCAAGGAGCACAGTACACCTGACTCACAAGTTTTGTGACCAAGAATCCTTTTAAATGCTTGGCCCAGTCATAACTGGGTCTATACAGCCTTTTATGGCTGTGATGATCTCCAAAAAGAAACACGCCCTTATAGGCAGGCTTTCTTGCATCTGTTTCGTGAAAATGGTGTACCTGACAAGAAACGCCCTGACAGCGACCTGTCTTTTTGGCCAAGAACGGTGACAGCAATGAGGCGCTGCCAAATTTAGCGAAAGTTAAATCTGTCTGGACAGCCTCTGCCTCTGCCCCCAGCTCCCAAGAGAACTCACCTTCCGCTGTTCATTAAAATGAACCCAGAACTCACTGAGTGATTGGTGCACTGTCATGAAGACGTAGGCTCTACATTCGCCATTTCACACACTGACATAAAACTCTGGTCTGGGTGTGTTTGACTATGTGTCTGGGCATTGTTTTGTTCCATAAAAAACATTAGATGAAGATGCTGAAATGTTTCACACAATTAGTTGAAGAACTAAAACAGAAAACTAAGTTCCAACTAACTTGTCAAAGCCTCAGGCTTCAAACCTATAAGTGTGTGTGTGTGTGTGTGTGTGTGTGTGTGTGTGTGTGTGTGTGTGTGTGTCTGTATATCAGAGAGAGAGAGAGAGCAAGGAGTCACTTGCGACGAGTTTAGGCACTACCTGCTGTCTGCAATCACAGCTCTCACAATGTGTTTGCGGTGTGAGATGTGCAATATTGACTGGTTTCAATTTCCTCCATTCTGACAGACCATTTCAGGTACAATGGAGAGCAAAAGGGGCCAACTCTTGAGCTTACGCTCAAACATCACCCTCAAAATAGCTCTGCTCAAGCTGTATGTGTGTGTGTGTGTGTGTGTGTGTGTGTGTGTGCGCGCGTGCGCACTAAATGTTTGATATTTGATTAATCTTTTTTTTTCTCGTCACAGCAACAAATCATTTGAAATCATAGCCATAAGTACTGTAGTTTAATGATTGTCATGCTCACAATGAAGTGATGGCCAAATAGTATGGGTTCTGGTAAAAGTAAAAATGAATGAATCATTGAGGCCGCAAATGATCATCATTGAATTACATGTGGAGCTTGACAGTTCCATGTTTGAGGGGAAAAAAATGAAAGTAAAATGAGATTTTGAAAAATGAATAACAGAATTGCTTTTTACAACACTGTCAATCTCGGCGACGACTTGAGCACAGCTCTTGAAGGGCTGACGGCACAGCCCTTTTCCTTTCTCTTCATTTTTGTCATTCATGCTGTTAGAAGCACTGATGGAATTAGGGGCAAATTTTAACATTATTACATCTTTTATCTCAGTCACACACCCAGCTGCTTAGCCCCTTACGGATGAGTAAAATGCAGAAAGAGAAACCGACACTGCAGGAAGAGAAGCCCCAGAATACTGCCTCCACAGCTCGCTACCAGGCAACAGAAGATGCCCACCGAAATGTGCTGGGAAAGAGGAAGCAATGGGGATGGAAAGGTCAAAAATGCACTGACCCAGTACTGACAATACAGGTCAGAATGCTGTGATGGAGCCTCACAAAGGACCTCTCCAGACAAAGCAATCTATTCTTAAACACGCTCAGTGATCCCCTGGGTGGATGCATGTTGCAACGAACTGCCATAAAGAAAAAAATAATTGCCCTCTGAATAATATCACTTCAGCAATGAGCCTAATTACAAGGAAAGTGCAGCCGTGGAATCATTACAACTGTCTGATGCAAAAAAGTGTCTGGTAATTTGTTTGTTAGTTCACAAACAAGCAAAGAAAACTCTCAGCGAACTTTTTATTTTGACTGTTTTTCCTGTCTTTTTTCATAATCATGTCCATTGAGGCTGATTTGCTAAAAACAACTGTGGAAAAGAATGACACAAAAGGAAACACACAAACACACAGACACACACACACAAACACAAACACAAACATACACGCACACAAACATGTACACAAATATAGACGCACAGCAGGAGGCCTGAGGCAATCACTGAGACCTCAAAGACTTGAAACAGTCTTCCAAGGCTTCCTCCGTCGAGCGCAAGTCAGCATGTGGCCGGCACTGTGGACAGCATGAATGACCCTTAACGTGACAAAGAAAGCAAGGATTGGTTTCTCTCCCTCGACCAGTGGCCTGATGGTATCGACTGAGATGGCAGGGGCGGGGCGGGGATGCCTCCAAGGAGCGGATTAAGGCAAGGGGAGATAAGACTATCCACTGTAATTAAGCTCTATCTCCACACCGCTCCCAAGAAAATAAATCATCCGTCAGTGCTGCGCAGCTACTGAAATATACGAACAATTACTCAATAATTAATTCTTACACATGCAAGCACCAAATACTAATAGGGCATATTCTTTAATGCTGGCGTTATGGCATGATTCAATTAATTTAATACAAAATGCACTCAGCGATCACTCCAGTCCATCACCTTTTCTAACCTCTGTTAATCACCTTAATGTAATGGTATTAGCACTGTTGTCAAGCCTTTTATGATGCGCCCTCAGTTAATTTCAAATTTCACCCATTTATAATTGAGAATGGAGATACATGGGCCTGCGGTGCTAAACACATTACTGGCCACATCAGCAAGGGGCCCCGTAGGGTAAAGCTGATGATACCCACTGCACTTTGTTCATAAAATGATGTTAATGCACAATGACAGGTCACCTTACACACACATAGCTTCAGGAGCTTAAGGCTGCCAAAGTGCCTGGCTTTTACTGTCTGTTCTGCCCTAAAACTCTCCAAATGGGATGACGAGGTGCACACAGAACTGAGGACCATTCCTGCAATGCATGGGAGTGAAGTCTTAAGTCTTAGTCTGAAGTCTTAAGTCTTAACCCTTGAAACTTAAAGGGTCCAAACTTGCAAATATAGAATACATTGATGCATTCTTTTTGATAGGTAAACACAGAGACAGGATAACAAAGGAGAGCTGATTTGTTGTTGAAGTAAAGACTGCTGCATTCAAACAATTTGACTGGTGACAAACTAGATGACAGGCCTGTTATTCATGACAAGAGTGATGAAAATGTTACTGGTAGAAAGGTGTATATGCGTGTTTCATGAAGTTCATTTCTAAACAGTGTTGGGCAGTAGCTTGACTATGAATTGCAAAGCTATTACCTTATCTACATTTCACAGTAGTGTGGCTGTAGTTCAGCAATTTTCAGAATCTGATAGCTTTTCAGTAGCTTAGATATTTTTTTGAGCATGTAGTGCGACAGCTTTCCTATTTTCCAGAGCATCTACTCACAGCAGCAAACCTTCCATCTAGGCCATTCATGATAGATTAGTTCTTGTGATGTGACACATTTGTTGAATGAGAAGAGATGTCTACAAAATATCCAATGGGTGGAATGTGCATCCAAAAATCAATTGCATGGACAATGCTGTCTTCTATTACTCACATACTGTATGTGCACACATTATAGTAAACTGCATTGTATCAAAAGCATAAAAACTAGAAGAGTGCAATGCTTATGTGCTTATACGTACATGCGCTTCATAAGGAATACATTTCCCCAAGGTATGGTTTCACAACCATATCAAGCTTAAATCAAGCTTACTTTAAGGGCCCAATAAAACACAGCACGCATGGCCTACTATCCTCATTTGACATGTTCTGCCGAAGACAACAATCAGATGTCTTCAGGTGCAACACTTATACAAAATAGCTATGAATTAGTTTGGCAGAGCAAACAGCAATACAAAAAAATTTACCTTCTGCAAACGCAGAAACCAATCATAACTGCTTGGGATGAGCCTTATATAATGTCAGACGGAAAAGGGCATTCATCAAAACTAATGAGGGTGTTAGCATTTATCCATACGGATGTGCATTTTCAAATTTAACTGTTAGCTGCAAACGGACGTTCCTACAAAAAGGATATGTTTGCTGCATGTCTTATCATGCATATGTTATGAATTAAACCATGTGCATGTGCACAAAAAACAAAATAAAAAGTTTTTATTAGCTTCTGACAGCAGGTCTTAATGTATCCCCTACAGATACTGAGGCTTTTCCTTTTTTATTTTTCAACAGGTTTTTGTATGAGCTCCAGACAGCGTAGGACATTACTTTTTTAAGGAAAATGTCTTTCAACATAATGGATCATCACTGATTTCTTCCATTTCTTTCTACCCTTAACTGTTCATATGGGGATGCTGACCCCCATCAGACAGCAGAGTTAAATGGTGCCATTACATCAGAACCACCGGTACATATAGATTCAAAAACCTCGTTCCACACTGCATTTCCTTAAAAGACTTCTTATGTGAAATGTTCTAATAACTACTCAAGTCTGATATTCATGAAAAAATGAAAGCATTTTTGATGCATTTCATTTTCTTGTTTTGATGATAGAGGATGATACATATCGCTTCACTTTCCTTTTTCTTAGTGCTGGTGTATGTAGTACCAGCAGGTAAGTTTTGATTGATTCAGTACTTGTATTGTAATGCTGTGGAGTATGACTACGTAATTTAGAATAAAATTATGGCCATTCATTTACAATATTAATATTATTTAGATCCATTTTTCGAGAACAAAATAATGTGACACATTGCTGACCTGTATAAGCGTGATAAATGACTTACTGTTTTAGTAAGTGGATCTTGTATGACAACAAACAAAGACACACACACACATACACATACACACACACGTCATCCAGACTGTAAACATGTATACTGTGTGTTGACATGTAAGAGATAATGACCGATGAGGTCTGCTGTTATACAGAATTAATGAACGAGGCAGAGGCAAAGGACTCCAACTCAACATCCTGGGATAGATATTAATTTTGTTTTAGGTGGCATATGCTGCAATGTGAGGCAGTCGTGTTATGTGCCGCTATGCAGTATGTTCTGCACCTCTACTTTCTACTTTTCACAACAAGATACATTTTGTCAGCTCCCAATTGCACAGTTGTAATCTTTTTGCCCACTTTTAACATAAGAGCTTATTCCAAGTCAAACTCTAATTGCCTCAAGTAGTACATTGTACTACTAAAAAATTGTTCAATTGTGCCAAAGGTCCCTGCCATACTGCAATTAAAGTCCTGCTCTTAAAAATATTAATTTCAGTTGAATGTATGTTTTTGGCAATTGAGAGTTTGATTTCCATTAAAAAAAAAAAAAAATCACCACTTCAGTTGCCATAGGCATTTTAAGATTTGAGCATTCAAAGAATTCTCCTTTGAGAGAACCCAACTCATTCCAGTAACTGACAAAGTACCGTTATGACCAAGGATATGAACAAAATATTTAAAGTAGAATGTTCAAGCTATTCTTACTTAAAATTATAGTGATAAATAGTGTATCAAAAGGTTGTCAAACTCTCTCTCTCACGTGTTCTCTCTCTCTCTCTCTCTCTCTCTCTCTCTCTCTCTCCCTCCCTCCCACTTCGCCATTGTCTCTCAAGGACAGCTTCAGACCAATCAGGCTTCAATTCCTTTCTGCCTTTTTTGTCACTACACCTGCAAATCTTCTGTAAGGTGTCCTTCTGCAGGTGAAAGGCTCTCAACAACTTAATGTGTATATGAGGGGTGAGGAAGAGTTATAAAATCTACACCACTATTACTGATCCATTAACGAACTCAGCACTTCATTCAACCATCAATTAAGCCTTTTTTCCCCTCCCCTCTACTTTACCCTGAAGCTACAGACCCTCAGACGGAGAGATGAGTGGCTGATTGTGCCAACGGAAGGCCAGTAACTGGCACTGAGAGTGGTCCCTTGGCTTTGTTTTGCTCTTAAAGAAATCTATCTAGGAAGGAGACAAAGGGAGGACAAACTGAACAGAAAAAAATAACAACCTGAGAGACTACAAAACCCGCAAGGGCAGTCATGCCCTCCAGGAGCTGATTAGCCCTCCCACACTTTTCTTTTTCTTTGAGAGTTTGGGAAGCAAGCGTGCAAAGATTCATTAAAAATAATCCCGGCTTGTGTCAGGGCCATTTCGGTAATTAACATTAATATTAACATTAATAGTGGTGCAGGTGATTACTGTAGCTGTGGTGTTTTTAAGAGGAATGTATTCTGGGTACAGCAACAGAGTAATAAAAGGTGAAATGGTTGTCCTATAAGCAATGCCGTGAGTCAAATGTCCCTATTTCCACTGGTGTGTCAAGATGGTTGCTGGGTATGTCAACTGCACACTAAGACTAATCCTTTATTTTCGTGAGTGGGAAAAAGGATGAGGAATTTCCATGCCATGCCAAAGGTGCTACATGCCAGGAAGGCATGCAGTGTGTGAAATTGTCAAAGCAAGAAAATTAGAGTATTGTTTAAATGAGGTCAAGGAAGACATCTTTTCCACTGTCATGAAACCTGAGTCATTGTGCTTAACAGCTTCAACAGCCACATCCCAACCTAGCCATAACCTGACATCAATGACGTTAAATTTGATCGTTTTGTCCATAGATGACCACAAAGCACATTCTGGCAATGTTTATACATCAGAAGTGCCTGTGCAGCCAAGAGAGCTTTTAGTAATTAAAGTTCTACAATCAATAACCAATAATCTTGGTGATAATTGGCACTGAATTGCTTGATTACACACGTTAATGGCATTGACATTCTTTCTGATTTAATTCAACAGAGGATTATATTCTGTTGTATTTAATCAGTGTTAACTAATGCCATATTTCAAGTCTGCCTGTATAAAAGGAAGCATACAAAGGATACAGTAGGATGTATGGCTATGAATACCCAGATCTCTCCATCTAAAGTGCTACATGAAAGAGCATGATGTAAATTTGTCATTTTACTCCTACAACATGCACCGAATTAAATTTAGTTGACCACCATATTTGCCCTCATAATTACATTTTTACAGAAAATGGCACACTGCATGTAGTTAAAAAATAAAAACTTGTGAGTCCACTGTCCACCCCAGCAGCTGGTGCCATATCTTTTTTATAAAGTGTTAGATCCTGGCCTCAACAAAGACAAGTTTGATTAAAACTAGTGCAATAACAATAAACAGACTTGTCTTTTGTCAACATGGCAGAGGTGACTTGGCTCTTGTTGTGGTTCTTGTTATGTCTGGATTTTCATCCTGAAGAGCAAAGCTAAATTGTGAAAAGCCTGGGTTGTTGTGGGAATGACAAGAGAGTTTATCTCTCCTTCAAGCGACTATAAACCATGAAGTTGAATTTGAGGACAATATAAAAGCTCTCTAAAAATGAAAACAAATCTTGGAAAATGACAACGCTTTAGTAGACAGGTCGGTGCACGACACGTCCTAAGACCTTTGCATCCTAAAATCTGCATGAATGTTTCATTACCATATGAAGTCTATATTCATAAACCCTTGAGCCTTGAGCTATTTTGAGGGTAATTTTACTATGTACTTACTTTTCAGCTCTTATCTTGTCATGATGAAGACCATGTACTAATGCTATGTCTTGTTTTTTGTTGTTTTTTCTTTTCAGGATAGTCTAGGTAAATATCTCACAGTAGAGAGCTTGCCAGTAGACATATCTTTACATATTTGGGTAAGAGGGTTGTCTGGAATCTGCCAATATAAGAATCATGATGGTGGTGACAGCAATTTTCCAAAATATATGTACTGACACTAACATTGTTCATTCATTTACATATTTTCTGTTGTGTTACGCACAGAGAAGAATGCGTGTGAAACAGACACATAGTTGAATTGCACTGCCCTCTGTAGCTGTCTATGGTGCTGAAACTTACATAGGATTGTGATGTAGCTAGGACATGGGGGTCATGTGACATTGATATGATATTGATATGTGATATGGGTGCGTAGCTGTATTAATATTATACATTGTGATGTTAAATTCTAATGTTCTGGCAACTAGCACAACAACCCTCATCAGCACAGACGCTCAATACAATTATGTACAGCAGCATTCCGCTGAAGATAGTACCTACTTTACAGGTGTCATACCATGACCATGGCACTGGTCAGGTAGATGCCACCTCAGTTCTCATTTTTGTCATGGCATTCACTGCAAGTTTGCATTGCAGAGGAGAGGCCAGGCCAAGTAATTTACTTGACTGGAAAATGTAACTATGAACAGAGACTTTTATTTTGGAGAAAATTAAACCTTCCACAGCTTTCCATATTTATGTAATATTGTATAAATGTTGCATCAACCATTTCTGAATATATTATGAAAACATATTATAAAGAATTTATGCATAATGTTGTGTACAATGTTCAATGCACAATACTTGCTGTATACAAAGAGTTCAGACACAAATTATTCACATATTTCACATATTAAAACATCACAGATTCATCTCCAGACTTTTTATAGGTTTAATAAATGGTGATATATTGTACTCTTATGCAGTAATATATTCAGAAGTGTGTTTCAATGTGTAATGTGTATTGTGTAATGCGTGCCTAAGAAACACAGCCCCATGCTATGCATGGACATATTTCTACATTATGCTAGGGTAGACGTCCACTCTCTCAATGTATCATTTGTTTCCAATAAAATGCAATAAGATGTCCATAATGCTGGAATTGCCCTTGTGTAGATCATTATTGCATTACCACAGAGCCGTCCTTGCTTGTGAATTACTGAATTACTGAGCTCACAGCTTTTCGAGTCTGCAGCTCCAGACTGATCCAACGAGTTCATTTAAATTGCATGCTGCCACGACCAAATTAACTGACTGATGACAAACGGCAGTTCACAAATCACCATTTCCTGAATATTGACTATCTTCTGCCCTTGTGTCAAATGGTTATTCTTAATACTGAAGGTAAAGAGGATAATGGTTTCATACCTGTCATTCACTTTGCTCCAGCGCTGCACACTGTTGAGGTAATTGTAGTCCTGTGGTCTTCACTCTGGCAGCTGCTGCTTGTTTCTTGGCTGACCTTCGCAGACTTTGCCTTTGTGCAATTATCTGTGGGCCTTTCAGAGAATGACAGAGTGTAAATACTCTGAAGGGAATCCCATGCACCGCTGGTTAAGAGCCAACTTTTTTTTCCCCAATGGGAAACCATCATAAACACATTAAGATATATTTCACAAAAAAAATCAAATCCTGCTCACAAATAACAATGACTGCGTTAATACGTTGTTTCATGATGCTTTGTGGACCTCAGATTAATGAAAAATAAGGGGGTTGTTTGTCCAAAAACTAGCTGCTTAGTGTTATGCATTTTAATTTGCTGGAGGATCACAAAGACAAAGAGCTCTGCTATGAAAAACACAACAGTCCCTGAGACCCAGAGGCTAATCGAGCAGGTGCCTTCAAAGTGAGCCTCCAAAGCACGGGAGTCAAACTGTGCGCTATCGAAGGCCAAGGGCACACAGGTTCTCATTTCTACCCGGCACCGCACCAGCTGATTTCACTAATTAGCGCTCCCTCCCCTGTAGAAAGGGTGCGATGGAGTAAAGTCAGCTGGTGTTGGGGGCTCGGGCTGAAATAAAAACCTGGACACTGAGGGCCTCAGGATGGAGACAGCACCTCAGGGGCAGGAGGGTCTGTCACAGGTGAAAACACAGGGGAACGTACTCCCCAGGTCACCTCCTTCAGCAAAAGATGAGGTGTGGAGAGCAGCTTGATGGCTCAGCAGGAGCTGCTAATGTCTGCACTTTATTGCACTATTCTATCAGAGGAAAAGGCATTTCTTGTGTGATTGCTTTAGCTTCAAACCAGCATCACAGGCAGTATTCAAACACATTCTCACACACTTCCCCCTCGCATACTCAGCCTAGCTAAAAGACGACCACGCTCACACAAAGAGCTGAAGTGATAGCAAGCAAGAGTGCAGGGTCATTTGGCACCAATGACGGATCAGGAAAAAGAGTTTCCATGGAGACTGATAGGTTCCACAACTGGGGCCCAGAGAGTGGCATTTTGGAATAAATGGAGTGAACTGCAGGGCACGAGATAACAGGCTTAGACAATGGGGTAGGCTAGTGGTGTCAACGCACCAGCGTTTAGAGAGACAGAGCCAGAACACAAAGAGACGACTTCACCTGGTCGTGTAAGACAAAGCGACACTCGCTGAACAGTGAGCCACAAATGGGCCCATCAGACCTGATGGGTTTACCTCCATTTGCACAGCACAGCACAGCACCATGTGACACATCTTAGAGGCACACAGCACCCCACTCAAACGCTCTCTCGTCATACACAAGACTTCTTTTGAAAATGAAAAGTGATACAACAACATTGTCAACCGCACTGTGAAATAGTGAAATGAATTCTCACCAAGTCGATCTCAGTATGAATTGCTTCATCACGGTGAGACTACGCATTCCATCCATTTACTGTCTCTCTTTCAGGTTAAACATTTGTACAAGCGTGCATACACACACACACACACACACACACACACAAACGTGAAGGGCATGGCTGCTATTGACACAGTCTAGGCAGAACTAAGCTACTTCATATCCCAATCGATCACAGGTCCTCCACCACATGCTTCCTCCATCCCTTCCTCCTGCCAGTCTCCTTAACCCCCCGCTGATGGTTTCTTCTCTCATGCTTCCCCTCGACCAACGCTGCAGCTGGTAGTCACCCGCCATCACTGTATCTGTTTGACTAATCATGACACACGAGGTTAACTGCTGCATGTTGCAGAGAACAAATGAATAGGGTCAGAGGTGATGCAAATGGGATGAGGCCTACAGGGGGCTGATGTGACATGCTGGGCTGCCTTGATTGTGGAAAGGACTCTGACATTGACCTCGGACCAAGATGAAAAGGGTATATAACTATTCAGACATTGATCTGCATCATCTGACAGAATCTATATTCATCTGCACTCTGCAGAGCACGATGTGATACGGTAGGTTTAATTAAAAGTCTAATAATTAATTGTCTTGTCCTTCCGGAACATTTGTAACCAAATGGAGACATAATACAATGTCTAATTGTCCAGAATGGACATACAGTGCCAATGGCTATCTAGAATATTTTCACAAGAAACGACACTGGCATTGCTTTGTGGGAGCATATGTGCACATACTGGCATATTTTTCTAATGTGACCTTCTTAAAATTGTTAATGGTGCTCTTAACATACTAAAAAGAAGTACTCTTCGATTGATCCAATGAAAATACAAGATTATGTTCTATGATGAGGGTCTGAAAAAGTAAGACATTAATAGTGAATGAATATTCAGCACTCCTGCATAACTGCATTATGTAAAGTAATGCCAAAATTCTGCTTTGCAATGCTTAAACCACCATAATATATTTTTTAACCTGACGGTTTTTACTGCTTACCACTAAATATGGTTTCTATAAGACTCAAAATGGATCACATCACAATTCTCCAGTGCTTTGCAGAGCTGGGGGTCAAATAACATTCTGGCATGACTTAAGACCCTATTTTCCTGGCGCATGACAGCTCTCTTATCAACACGAAATGCCTTATACAGGCACCTCTAAAAACCTGTATCCATTTTTTTTTAGTTTGCACACATGTTGTTATCTTCCAATTGTTTTTTTTTTCCCCAGCTGGTGGGTGGCAAACAGAACGCATGCTTCATCTGCTAGCCTTGATGCTGGCGCTGCTAACGGTGCTGCTTTTAAAGCCTGGTCCATGAGGTCCTCTCATGGTCAAGTTCAAGGGCGAAATAAATCAGTCCTGACACGTCACACTGTGGTAGCAGCGGCAGCAGCAACGGCGGCGGCTATGAAGGGGCTGCCGGGTCCCTGTCTGAGGATGGGGGTCTGCCGTTTAGAGACCCCCTTTGTGTCTGCTGAGAGATCCCCCGTTAGCAGCCCGCCTCATTACGTTAATAGCAGTGTTACGGCGGTACATGAGTAATGCCCTCACCCTTACATCCAAGGGGTTACACTGTAGTGGGAGAGAAAGGAAGGAGAATGAGAAAACGAGAAAGGAGAGAGAGAGAGAGAGAAAGAGAGAGGGAGGGAGTGAGAAAGAGCTAGAATAGAGAGTATGATTGGAATTTATAAAATCATAAGTAAGAAAATGGTCTCTAGGAAATGGATATGGAGATTAGATTCCATGACTCACACTCACTGCCAAACCACTTTAATGGTTTCCATTCAAAAGGATACAGACATACAGTCAAATGCACAAATGAAAGCTTCCCTCATCTGCCTTACTACATATAGAATTAGCACCACAGATCACAATAGATCTTATATAATTATGCTCTCTGGTACAGATCTGGATGGATAGGGCCCTGGAAAGCCTTTTTTCCCCCGATGGTTCAATTCTTTTCAATGTCAAACTCACATGCTGTGTCTGTAGATTACCTAATGGGTCAGCAGAGTTTCCTCCTTTCTCACATCTGCTCCCTCCATTCTCTCTCTCCACACACATGTACGCACACACACACTCACACTCACACACATGCACATACACACACATAACGCAAAACTCCCTCTATCACACAACCATACTCTCTCTGTCTTGTTCACACAAACAAACAAACAAACAAACAAACAAACACATACAATAAGATGTTTTCAAGTTCTCTCTCTCTCTCTCACGCATACACACACACACACGCACACAAAACCCACACATGAAACACAAAACTTCCTCTATTTCTCTTTGACACAACCATACGCCCTCTGACTTGTTCAAACACACACACACACACACACACACAAGTACATACAATACAGTGTCTCTCAAGTTCTCTCTCTCTCTCTCTTTCTGTCTGTCTGTCTCCTCTAAGCCCTCTCTCTCGCTCTTTCTCTCTCCCCTCTAAGCCCTCACACCCCCATCTCTTCCCAGCACCAGGGGATCTGTCACAAATCAAGGCTGGGG
>PYXC01002370.1:1170000-1345000 GCA_015244755.2 Tenualosa ilisha | reverse complement strand
GCTGTCTGTCTTCCACCATGACACTAATACCTATTTCTGGTATTTATCTATTAAATAAAAACCTCTTAATGCATTACTATGGGAGAGGGATGTTTCATAACTACTTAGCCAGCAATCCAGTGTTCTGCAATCAGTAAATAAGGAACATCATCCCGTTCTGCCAGTTTAATGACAGAATATGTTTTAAAAACATTTTAAAGAGCAGCTGTGAGGGTTTCTATACATTTCTATCTTTCTCTGTCCTTTTTCACTGGAAATCCAGAGTGCTTTTGGTAGTACCCGGAGAATGGTAGGGCCTCTGCCACAGGGCCTCTGTCTGCTGTCAGGCTGACACAGCTCCACCTCTGAAAGGCCAATATTTCATAAACCTGAGTGCAATCCTATGATTTATCACTTTTGCTTATTACCGTAGACACTTGGAATGATCGATTGGTTTATCCTCTGTGTTTAAGTTATATGCTCTCTCTCTATGTGTGTGTGTGTGCGTGTGTGTGTGTGTGTGTGGAGTGTGTGGGGAGTTATCTTACTGGGCCCTATGGTGAGGGTGAGCTGAGAATGGGTTGGGGTATTTTCTTTAATGAGCAAGTCAACCTTCATATGACAGTCCTATGCCCTCTGCGTCTCCATTACCACAGGCTCTGATTTCCACCACGATAATCACATGGGCCAGCACTCAGTCAAACCAAATATCACACTGACAGTTGGTTATTAATGTTGAAGTGAATATGAGTTAAACTGTCAGGTGAATGGAATATAAAACACAAGTTAACACTGTTAAATGTCCAGTGCTGAAATCAAGTTAAAATCAAATCTCCTCAACAGTTAGCATAATATTTCACTTGAACAGATGCTAAAGGAAAATATCAAAATCTATCTTAAATTAAAATAAAACTTGGAACAATAATAAATTGAATGTTGCAGTAGTTAATATTGTCTAGGTGCAGAATGTCCAACTCAAAAGGCACTATTCTGGCTAGAAATGTCAGAGGTTCACAGTTTGGTGAGTAGGCAGTAAAGTAGTAAGATGTATGTCTCATACAGATGAAAGAACAAACAAACAAACAAAACAAACAGCATACTTTGGGTGAGACCAACTACCATATACATATCTACATAATCTATATCACATGTATAGATATATAAGCACATCTTTATATTATTTGCCATTATTTGGCCAGTATCTGGTATGACAGCAGCAGCCATTTTTCATCTTAATTCATTTATTGATTTTTATTTAACGTATTGATGCATTTATTTTGCTTCTTTGAAAGTTAGCTTCAACTTTACACATAAAAAATTAAAGGTTTGCTTTTACAATAGACTGCAAAGAAAAAGCACAGTCATAGTTCACTGGTTACATAAAACAAAACTTGGAAATAGGGCATGAATATGGGGTTACATAAACTCTGTGACATACTGAACAGTAGTGAGTTACTGTGCATTGTGCTTACTGGCATATTTACAAAACAACAACAACTATGCCATAAGCAGTTTTTTAAGTTGTCAAACATTGGAGTGTACATCCAATGCCTCACACCCATCCAGCCTAATCTTGATCCACATGAACTGTACCTAGGCTTGGCCCGCTAATCTGCCACCCTGGTCTCAATGTCTCCAGTCTGAAGCGCCCAGGCCCTCGCTTCCCTTTCCTCTGCCCTCCCACTCTACTCATCAGCCCTCATCATTACGCCGCAAGCTGTCAAATTAAAACTTTTTAAATTGTGTGAACGCCTCCGACGGAACTTTTCCCGCTCTCTCCTGGCAACATATTGCGGAGATAATTGAGGATATTAGCAGGCAGCCTGTTGCGGGGAGATGAAAGGCAAGGAGGGAGCGGCTGACAGCTTCCCCTCTACCGGTGCCGGTAACGAGGGACTGTCAAAAGTCTCTCCGTGTTTATCTGGGATCATCTAGGGGGGATTTAAAACCCTTACCTTCACAATTCCATTCTTTACGACACGTCCTTTATCCTCCATGATTTAGAGAGGGGGCTCAGGGCCCTGGTGCAGTGGCACTGCGTGATGAATGAACGCTTGGTGAGAGGTGTCAGGGCCGGCCAACCCTGGGCGGCGGAGGCTTCGCACTGCCCTCCACCACCTCCATCTCCACCACACACCCACACACACACACACACACACACACACATCCCTACTGTCCTCCAACAAATACACACACACACAACCCTCCTCTCTCTACAATTTCTCTCCTTCTCTCTCTCTCTGTCTCTCCCTGTCTTGCTCTCTCTGACTCCTCTGCCAGATTGAGGACTGATTACCCAAAGATGGGGGTTTTTATATTGCTATTAGTTCTTTCTTGACAGTTTGAACTTGAGCAGCACTTACTCTACTGAATTGTTAATAATCTCTCTTCGTACAAGTATACTGGGGAGACAAATTAGGCAGGCTGGATAAAAAAATGACTTGGATAATGTATTGTTTTGAAGAGTCATTTCAGTCTTCAAATTCCAGTGTTTCACAATCAATTAATATTACTCAATTCAACAGCTTATTGAAATTAATTGATTTGCTCTGAGTGCAGTCAGCATGATGAATAAAACCCTGGCAGAGAAGACATGACATCAACAGTCACTGATGTCCTCATGCTGGGCTGGAATCAAGACCGTCTGCATGTCAGATATCTTCCCGTGTGTGTGTGTGGTGTGTGTTTTTCTGTCTTAGAAAGACACATGGGGTATCACTTACGATCCATCTTGAACCATGGCGCATTGTCTTGTCTTTTTGAGTGTCGTTGTCACATGTCTATGCATTAGTGATGCAGGCAACATCGGATGAGGTCAACATTGACACTGGGCCACCATTAAATCAATGGCCCCCCGGGCACTGGGGTATGGTAGCATGGAGCATACCTCAACCATGCTTCCAGTCTGGACTAAAAGGGGCTGTCTGTCTAGCCGTGAAGTACTGTTTACCAGGGGCTTCCAGGAGATGAGAGGATTGAGGGTGTTGACTTGAGCTGATGTGAGCCTGAACGTAAAAAGGCCATAAACCCAGATCATGATGACAGATAAAAGTGATGTAAGATTGTGTCAGCAAATCGCTTCTGTGAATGACTGGTGAGCTTGTGGTGGTGACAAGTATGAAGTAGCAGAACGCCAGTGTCTTCCCTGTCATTCATCAGTCTGTTGTCAAGGAAACAAAACAAGATGTTTTTTTTTTTTTTTGTAACAGCTATGTGAGAGCTTATGGCAAATATATTTAGTCAGAGAGATTTGGTTTGTGACAAAAGAAGTTCTTTTGGGGAAGCAAATGGGGCAGCGGACGGCATCACAATTATGCTCTCAAGTGCATTTATAAACCCGCTCCATGACGGACAACCCAAGGGAGGAGGGGAACAAACAAAACTCTTACGCCGACGGAAGTGTGAGGAGTAGAACGGCAAAATGTCACAAGGCTGGCGCAGATATCCCACCGCCCCCTGACTCTCCCTCTCCCTCTCTCTCTCACACACACACACACACACCATTTATCATTTCAGTAAGGCCTCCACTCATGTTCATGACATTCCTTTCAGTCTGAGACAATTCTGTCATTCCTCGCTGCAGGGCACTGTGCTGTGCATTAAGATAAAAGTGCTAAAACTGCGTTTGTTCCGCAGTGCCAAGCAGAGGTGCTAAGTGAAGTGATGAGGCAAGGGAAAGGGATGGTGAGTGTGGGTTGGGAGGACAGAAGTGACTTTTCAGTGGGGAGGTGACGGTAGAGTGTAGAGTATTTAGTACAGTTCAACACATTGGATTCAAATTGAAGTGTTTTAAAATGACTGTAGCTTTGTCAGTGTACGGGAAATACGTGAGACGAATTTCACTGCAAATCTTCCATTAAATGAATAACAAGCCAGCACACTCTCATAGGGAACTAAATTGTACTGTACTAGAAAAAGCAGGCACCACCTTTACACAAACTTACACACACACACACACACACACGCACGCACACAAATAAGATAGTTTGAGGGGGGTTAAGAGTGATGCAGACCTCATCAGGTTCCATTAAATTAGACCCTGATGTCAAAAGAACACTGAGAGTCAAGAAAGCAGTCACAGACCTCCATCATTCTCTCTGCACTCACTTGAGTGGATCCAAGACTTCACTATAAAACATACTATTTACAAGGACACATACACACACACACACACACACAAACAAACAAACACAAACCTTTAAAGGCAAAAGAATAAGACTTGCATGTGTGAATCTGTCCAGCTGTCTATGTCCAGATAGGAACAAACGACGGGCAAACAGAGGACAATTTGCTGTTCTTGCACTGAGGAGTAACAGCCTTCGACAGGAGTCAATCATCAGTGTTGTTAAAGAAGTCAGTATTCAAGCAGAGGAAAAGGCCCTCAGCTTTACTGATCAATCCAGCCAAACATTCTTGTAAAGTCGCAAGAGCAAGGTGTGGCGGGTGAGTGGGTGGGTGGATGGTGTGCTGAGGAAAATAAATTTGTTGTGAAGTTTACGAGGCTATATGGTCGAGGGCACTCGAGCATTGCCTAATGTCATTATGTGTGTGTGCATGTGTGTGTCTCTGTGTGTGTGTGTGTGTGTGTGTGTGTGTGTGTGAGGGGGTGGCGGTGGGGGTGAAGAGGAGGAGTGGGACCTTGGCCTCTACTGTTCTGCTCACATGCACACACACACTCTCTCTTTCTCACTCAGACACACAAACACACCGACATACACACAGAAGCACACACCACCCTCAACACCACCATCAACACCATAATGAGAATCCACCCCACCAAATCTCTCCATTCAAGGTCTCACCTAGATTGACTGTAATGCCTAAGTAATCAGGCCATGCTGACCTACCTTGTCCCCAGACTGAATTTATAGCACCCAATTACGGATCTCCATTACCTGGTGTGCCGAGGGATGTCTGTCTGACACCTGGACAGAAGGCCACAGCTCCGCTGTGGAGTCTGGGTGACCAGCTGCCTTCCTCCTAGCATGCACGCCTGACACAATGTCCACTCGGCCCTGAGACCTGGCCTCCAAGCGTAGCCACCTGTGCTGCGATCCATGCACATAAGGGATATATACATATACATTTGAATTTGTCACGCTCTATGTCTGTTGGGTGGATAATGTTTTGGTGCAGGCTCACTGATGGCCGATATATGATAACAAGCCATATTGTTATCACTGGTATCACTGACACTGTTATCACTGAGATATGCGTGCCTGTTTGATGATCTGTGCCGTGGAATTGTTTGTGCATACAGTACTTTGGTCATAACAGAAATAAATACCACATATGTTCCATGTTGCTCAAGCTAATCTTGTTTTATGTTATGTAAGAAGCACAGCATATGACACAACAGAACAACTCCTTTCAAAGCTAGAAAGCTGAGGTAAGGACAAGGAGAACTCTACCAGGGGTCAAACTCAGTTTAGGTGTTGTCCTTTCATTGGAGTGGGGAAAAATGTTTTCAAGGAAAAATAAAAAGTGCAAATCTTTTCCAATAAGATGAAATGCAATTCATCCCTTTGGTCTCTCTCTTTCTCTCTGGAAGTTTCCGTCACATATGCAAACAGGAGTTTCGTTTGAACTTGCCCCTCAGACGGGATGTCATTCATCCCCTAGTGACAGCAGCTACTGTACAGGCTTTCAACACCCTCTCTAATACAGTCACACATGTGGTTTGATGTCTCAACAGAATATTTCATCAAAACAATGGCATTGTGATGCTGCACAGCATGCCAGAGTCATGTCACACTGGGTTCGTCTGAAGTGCAGTTCGCCACGATGCTACCCTTTCACATAAAAGCAGTGGGAAGGGTTGCTATTTAAAAAAATGATCTACAAGTTACAGTCAGCTCTGTGCAGAGAAAGAAAAAAATAACCTTGAGCAACAGCATTACAAAGAGTTGGCTGCCTTAAGTCAGCAAATGACTCAAAACTCTACTTGTTCAACATGGCATATGAAGATGAATACATGTGACATAAACATCACCCTTTAATCTTTTCCCTTACAAGTCCACAAATTATTGCAATATGTTATCCACTCTATTGCCCAATATGTTATTGTGACCGCTGCTAATGTAGCTAGTTCAGGAGGTACACAGGTGTTGCTCGAGTTCCCCTTCTTCCCATTTTTTTTCCCTAGTGATTTTTGGTCGCCCATCCCCGGGAAACCGAAAAGCCAAACACTGTGAAGTTCACAGGGAATGTAAATCCACAGCAGTAGCTTTTGGTCCTGCGAGGCCGCTCTCCCCCACTGTGGCACTCCCAGAACACAGGGTGGTCCGACACAGCTTCTGGAGAATAACTCGAGAACTGTGCCACCTGTGCCAACGAAATTTGGGTTGAACGTAGGTCGCAATGAGCTGCATCAAACGAGCACTCATGCACCCATGTGTGGTGTAGTGCCAGGCCCAAAAATGGCACAAAAATGGCAAAATTAGTCATCCTGACAAAATTTTAGTGGCACATAGGTTTCAAGGAGCTTCATCCAAAAAGCCCTCAACCTCCCATGTGTGGTGTAGCGCCACCTATTGACACACAAAATTAGCAATAATTTGGAAAAATTACCATTAGTGATTCTTGGGACACTGAAACACTGAGTCACTTCAAACCCACTAGCCATAGAACTCCAGTGGGCTCATATGTCCTGAGGTATTTTGGTCCCCCGTGACATCTCCTCCCCTGTGCTGGTGCAAGAACTGTAATGCTTTGACCAACAAAATTTGACTGGTACATAGGTCTCAAGGACACATATCCAATGAGCCCTCAACCACCCTTGTGTAGTGAAGTATTGAGAAACCTATTTTTTTATTTTATTTATTTATTTTTTTTTACAGTTTCAGGGATACCAACACATGAGGGCAATGAACTTGGTGGGCATGTAACCCAACTAGGCTCATAGCATGCAAGCTATTTCAGTCTCTGGGATATCTTCAACCTTGTGCTTGACTACACAAACCATTAAAGAAGGAATTCAGGAATAAAGGAATTCTAACTGTGAACATGCGGCAACTGCATGCATGCACCTTTAAGACTAGTGGTTCAAAAGATGTGTCAAGAGTATGAATGAACATTAATTTTCTTTGGATGGCACATGCAGCAATGTGCGGCGGTCATACTATTTAGTGTAAACTGTTATTGCTGAATTATATTAATATTACATAATCTCTTGTTGCTCTTTGCTTGCAATGTGACTAAGCCTTAAAGATGAAAAGTGTTTGTTTGTAAAAATACTGTATGTTGTACTACACATTGGACAATATGTTCGACAGTATGTGTACTCCACTGTACAAGCGTACAGCACCCCCCACCACCCACCCCACCGAACATACCTACAGCAAAGCCTTCAGTACTTAGATCCCTCGGCAGGTAGCGTGTTCTGATAGCCTGCCACTGGGTAAAGAGGACAGTGGTCCTGGCACTTGTGTAGAGCGGCTTGTGTTAGATAATGGTATTAGCAGGTGGAGAGGGCCTGTGCTGGCGTTGAAAATGCTGCAGCCCACCTCAGAGAAGGGTCTTAAGAGGAAAGCAGAGCTAAAGCGAGAAGCTCACACAGCTCTGCGGTGTGTCCTGAAGGCAGGCAGGGATTACCGCCAGGGCTGCCACCGATACGGCATCCCATCATCCTCTGCAGCACCACCACGCTTAACCCTCCCACCCCATGCACACACAAACATACACACACACACACACACAAAGGCGCATATAATCCCTGTGCCGTCAATCACCAGACTCCCCTGGCTCAACCCTACTTCTGTCATATAAAACATGGGTGCCTCCTTCAAGCGCGAGAGCAAGGGTAGAAGTAAGGAAAGAAAACAAACAAAAACGAAAAGAACAAATACGGAGAACAACAAAGGAGAATCTGAAGCAGCCCCGGCACTGGGGGCGATGCCAACCCTCATGGGCAGAGTGGGCAGGAACATCAGCCTGGTTCCACTCATCTCATCTGTGCTCGAGTGAGCCGTGGGTGGTCCTACCAGAGACTGAACAATGAAAGAAAAAGATGACAAAGACGGTATTTTGTTACTGCAGCCTCTCTCCTCTGGATGCTCGTGCTCAGAGAACTCACAAAGTGTGGTGAGCAACTTTGTGGGTGACGAAAAAAACAAGGGTATTGGGATGAGGTAGAGAATTATGTAGTGAGACCTCATCCTTTTGATAGAGCGTATATGTGTATACGTATGTGTGCGTGTGCATGTACATGTGTGTGTG
Organism: Tenualosa ilisha; assembly: GCA_015244755.2. Classification (NCBI taxonomy): domain Eukaryota; kingdom Metazoa; phylum Chordata; class Actinopteri; order Clupeiformes; family Clupeidae; genus Tenualosa; species Tenualosa ilisha. The sequence goes on along the minus strand of PYXC01002370.1, from coordinate 1,336,804 downwards.
GGAGTGAAAATGTGTCTGTGTGTGTGTATATGTGTGTGTGTGTGTGTGTGTGTTTGTGCTGAGGGAAAAATATGATGAATAAGAGGCTAGCTGGGGTGAGGGGAGGGGTTTGATGTGATGGATTCCGAGCTGCATTAATCTTGCCTCTGATATCTGCGACGTTGGCTTCGCATGAATCACAGTTAATTCCTATGAATCCATTACCACTTCCAGCTCCCTAGAATAGAACCCCTGATAAATCAGATGACATGCTCAGGGGACAAGAGGGTGTATCACTCTTTCGATGGACACTGCCACGTCCTTGCCTCTCCTCACTAATAGCCTCACAAATTCCTCACCGATCTTCTCATGCAGTCTCTTCCAATGGATGGGTTAATCGGTAGCTCACTGTATATGTGCAATGATACCACTTCCAGTTCTGTGGGAATCATGTTTAAACTTTCTTTCATGCTTCCTGTATGGTTCCTCTGACACATCTTTTCTGAAAGAGAGAAACATCATGGGTGTGACCTATTTCCTATTTCAGTGAACATGAACACAACCCAAAAGCATTGTTGGGGTAGAGGTAGGAGGGGGAGGGTGGGGAGTGTCGGGGGGGGGGGCGGAGGGTGTAATCCGTTGGAAATGGTGAGCGGGGGAAACTCAGTGCTGCTGACTGCTGGATTTGCCACAGCTCAGTGGGTGCCTGCGCTGCCGCATACACAAAGCACTGCTGGCTGTCTGCCTGCTCGCCTCCTTCTTCCTGTTCTCCCACCTCCACCTCGTCATTCTCCCTACCTCCTCTTATCTGCTCGCTCGCCGTGGCTGTGGCACCTCCTCAAGCTTCCTCAGCTAGAAAAGGACAAGCCTTATCTGGCATTCCCATCCTCCTCACGTTGTGGTCTATCTCGCGCTCTCACTTTGCGGGAAGCACTGAAATATTTTGACTGAAATGTCTGTTACCGATTGTTTTGCTGAAGGAATACTTTTTTTTTTTAATAAATCTTGCTCGATTACTTTTACTACAAAAATATTGTACGTGTGACTTTCTCCTAAGTGCCTCCTGTGAAAATGAGCCGGCATCTGTTTGGCTTCCTAACGCTCCAAGTATTTACTGGAGTGCAGTAGATAAAATGTGACAGAAAAATGAACACGCGGCTACGGCCTGTTGGAAAAGGCACTTTAGGCAAAATTTAGATATCCGTACTCAGTATGTAAGTTTATATTTGTATGGACTGACAACCCACCATGTGCTGACCAGTAAGTCTCTTACATATCTTTCATAAAAATCAAGGAGCATCTGTAGAGTCCCCCCCCCCCAACTCCATGGATTTTGGCTTAAATTAACTGCACCGTCATTACTAAAGACAACTATTAGAGCCTTTGGAGTCCTGTAGAACTCCCCTCTCCTGTTGCAAACTATTGTCTCAGTCTTATTATATCTTTCTCTTCATGGGCATCATTACCCACTATATTAACGATAGTATACTCAAAACAAAGCACAAGCAAAATGAAAACATGCCCCGCAACTCCACCCACCCCGCCACACACACACCTTTTGAGGCTTTTTGAGTTGCATGCGAGCCACTGTCAGCCCGCAGCCTCTCCCCAAAGCGCTGACTTTGGCTCCTTTTCCCACCTCTGCTCCCATGGCGCTCTTCTCACTCCTCTGCCAGTGCCAGGTGGGTCTTCCTGCACTTCACTCGCCTCCATGATGGATGAACTCAACTCGCCGCCGGTAAAGGTGAAAGTGAATGTGTTATGGGTTTGTTTTTGTTTTTTTGTTTGTTTGTTTTTTTGTCCCCTGTTGCGCTTTAAAGTGTATACCTATTTAAAAGGGCAACACAAAGAGAGGGGAGTATCAAGAAAGAGTGTCTGTGTCAAGGAGGGTGAGGGTGTGTGTATGTGTGTATGTGTGTTGGGGTTAGAAAACAGATCCAACACAGAGCGCTGCCCTACATGTCTTAGACAAAGGAGAACCAATTAATTAAGATAATAAATTGCTGGTGTCAGATTTGTCATCTTTTCAATCACAGGTTAATGGGGTGAAACATGCAGAAGGGCGTCCCTGACTCATTGGCTTGGCACAGGAACATGAGGATGACATCATGGCTGATCAGGGGGAGGCATCAGAGATGGGGGATCATCACAGGGAGGAGTGGGAGGAGATGTGGAGAGCCATACGGCTATGCCGACAGACGCGGGGAGCATCGGACGAAGAGCGACATGCATCATTTCCAAAGTGTGCATATGATGCAGACGACCCTGATATAAACACATCCACGCACGCACACACACACACACACACCCTCTCTCTCTCTCACACACACACAAGTACACACAGGCATACACACATCCTCCATCTCTCTCTGATACACTGTGGAGACACACACTATGTATTCAACTAACCACAGAGAGGAAAGGAGAGAGACAGAGAGAGAGAGTCAGGGAGAAAGGGCAAGTAAAGGAGAGGTTATCATCAAAGCGATAAGAGGAAAGGGGTGGAGTGGGCGTGGGGTGTCTCGGTTATCTGATACCCATGTACCTTGATTAGAATATTGTCATACTGCATTTTACAAATTAAAATAAATAGAATCTCCCATAACCTGACCTCCATTAGAGCACTTCATTGTTGATGAGCCATGATACCATCTGCTATCGATTGGCCAACATCAGCAGGAGGGCGAGGCTCAGCTCCACATATAAGGAGGTCATCCAAAGCAATTTACGGAGATTGATCAGAAATACGGCACAGTCACTTGGGCCCACTCAATGCGTAAATGTCTGGAATGTGACACAGCCTTTACCAAAGCCATGTGTCTGTGTGCGTGCACGTGTGTGTGTGCGTGTGTGTGTGTGTGTGTGTGTGTGTGTGTCTGAGACTGCATACATGCTTGGAGTGTGCGGCGGTCTCAAATCTAAATGCTAATGTCTTCTTTAAGAGCCTGCATGCCCTTTAACCAGGAGATGTGAGCGATGGCATAGAAATGTCCCTGGTGCCCCCAACAGCAACATCTTAGCACCACCTTCAGACTTGAGACCTGCTCCCCCGCACCGTGCTCTGACCAGGCGGGCAGTCCGGCTGGCAGTCAAACGCAGCTGTAATCTCTCTCTCCCTGCCAAATGACTTAAGCCCATCTCCATCCCTTAATGACTTTAGTTAAAGCAATCTACACCATGAGTACTCTCTCAAGGACTGCCGTCTCCATCAGATATTCAGTGCTAATTCCTGTTTGCCAGTCCAATGGCACTTGTCGGGAAGGACGCTTTCAAAAACCAGGGTGTGCCGTCTCGAGAACTCTGTGGGAGCCCACAATGTTTGTTTACATGGCTGCTTAACCGGAGTTGACTGTTCCTACATTATTTATGCGATTAAAAAGACGCATCTGCATGTTGTGCTGTTGATTCTATGCAGCAGAGTCTAAAAAAGTGAGATCAACGCGCTCCCCCCCAACTGTTTTTAATTCTCCAAATATTGCAGCGGAGAGATTGTGAGTGTGCTGCAATTTTACAAATAAGTACTGCTAGCTTTTAACCTATTCCCTTCCCTCTTAGACCTGCACCCTTTTTTCCCTTTTCAACGTATGTCTTAATCTGTCCATTTCGTCTCAAGACGGTTCAGTCTGTTTCCCTCCAACCATATTTGGTAATGGGCTTTCACATCAAAGGCATCACTATGGTACCGACCACAGAGCACCCGCTGTGCTGTGTGCTTCTCCATGGTAACAGAGATCAGGAGCCAGAGGTCAGCTGTGCTGCTGCCGGTTTGGCCCGGTGTATGGCGGGGGTGGCAGGCAGAGGTGTGGGCGCGGGGGCACGGGATTGGGCCCAGGCCTCTTGCCTACACCGAGCACGCTCACTCACTGGCTCGCTCGCCCGCTTGCTCGGTCGGCACGGCACGGCTCGCTCGCTCACTCAACTCACTCGCTCGCTCGCCATCCCTTGTCCTCCACTGGCTCTCCGCAAAAGGTGAGAGTGAGTCAATAAGCCTTCTGCAAAGGTTAAGGAGAGCTGTGAGGAAGGTGCTCTGCAAACAGCCGAATCACCGCGCGGATTCAGCAGGGCCAAAGATAGGTGCCGCGGCAACGAGAGATGCAGTGGCCAAGCTGGAGAGCGAAGAGGCTTTCCTGGGTATGCACAGGGATTTTTAAAAAACAGAAAAAGGAAAAATGTAATTACTGGAGGATAGGGCTGTGTTTTTTTTATCTTCATTAAAAGGCAAAAAAATGCTAATCCAGTTCATGAAGAGGCCGTTCGATTAAGCACATTTTAATAGACCTGTCACCAGCACCTTCTATGTTTGAGCTGTACAACCTAATTATAGGCTAATGTTTTTGATCACACATGAATACACACATGTACAAGCGCACTCATACACACACACACACACACACAATACACACACTCTTCTCAAAACCTCCCTGACATATATTCAAAAATATACACAGGCAAAGATTAAATCATGCCTTTACACCACCATTTGAAGTTAAAGCAACAACAGCAACAATTGGTGTTGTTGCCGTGACTGCTCTTGTCATGAGGAGAGCGGTATCCGTGGCGACCCATGCATTACACATCATGCTTTGACAACAGGTAGCAGTTGAGCTTTGGACCCCATGTCCTGTTACGCAACCAAATTATGTGCATTCAAATTGCAGCACATTAACATTGAGCCACTGCTGTTAGGATTTCAAGGTGCTTGGCGGTGAGAGGTGAGAAAGTATTGCTCACCTGTGGAGGACACCCATTTACATGCACACATGCTCACACACACACACACACACGCACAGGCACAGACACAGACAGGCACACACACACACACACACACACACACACATTCCTGAAGTCATAATTACACACAGTCATGCACCGACACCCACAAAATATTCTGTTCAGAGAACATTTAACACACGTATGTTCTCCCACACTGGGACAATCTTGATGACATATCAAGCACATAGCACACAAAAGCAAACACAGACACACATAATGACTCACACCATTCCAACAGCCTAACTTGCACACACACAAAAATACACATGCGCAGGCAAACCCGCAACAAAACATACACACACAGGGGTCAATGTTCAGGATCAAGAGGCGTATACTCAAGGAGAGCAGAATGGCCCCATTGATTAGTCGCTGCTCTTTGGCCTCCGTTCGCTGCTCCTCCAATCGATAGTCAGGAGATAAGCAGCCATCAGCGGCTGACACTCGTGATATAGAGCCAGTGGGCCTGCGTGATGGCAGCCCACCTCTCTGCCCCCGTGTGCTCGCACAAGATGCAGTGCGTGTCAGTGTGGGAGAGGACAGCCAGGGTATCGTACCGCACTCTTCCACCTTCCCTCCCTCCTTCCCACCACCCGCCTCCCCTCCCTCACGACTGGTAAACACAGATGACCTGTAAGGCTGAAAAGAAGTGGCAGACAAGAAGTGGTCTTATCCTTTGTCCTTATGCGCTACGCACCAAATAGCCAACGCTAGTTAAAGCTAAAGCAAAGATCAGTGGTCTGCAAGCAATGATGTCCATGCACTAGACTGGACAATATCCTTCTCTGACGCAAAGACATGAACACACACACACACACACACACACACACACACACACACACATACATACATACACCTCTCAGACCCTCCTCTCAACCTCCACAGTCCCTCTACACACAATCCCACCTCAAAGGCTGGGATCAATGCAACTCCTCCTGCTAAGTCATTCCCAGGGAAATGACCTTCTCCAGCAGCTGGCAGTAATGGCTCTGCCTCCTGGGGGCCGCGTCGCCGCCAGGCCCCTGCAGCAGGGGAATGATGTCATCACAGATAGGAGGGGGAGGACAGCGAGCGATGGTCAAACAGGACAGATGTGAGGATTGACGTTTGTACGTGCTGGGAGAGCGAAAAGGGTTAACCCAGCAGTCAGTTGCAACATCAAGGGATAAATTATCCTTGCGCAGACAGACACACACACATACACACACACACACGCACACACGCGCGCACACACATACACACACACACACACACACACAAGGAGAAGCTGCAACCAGTGTTACTGCTCTATTTGTTTCCCAAAAGACAATAATTAAATAAATAAATGTGAGAGACTGGGTGGAAAAAAAAAGACCAGGAGAAAATGAAATGATGGTGTGGCTGTGTTTTGTGAAATTGTGCTGTCAAACGTTTCTCCTTTCTAATTTCCTGGAGCATAGATGATGGAGCATGGAAGCTGACAGCTGAGCGAGATAAAAAAAAAAAAGAGCAAGGGAGAAATATCCTTCCCTTAAAGTTTAATTTTTAGGCCACATTTATAACTGCAATAATAAAGCCATTTATTGGAAATAATTCATTTTAAACAATGGCAATGACCTCATGTCAACCTGTCATTTTCATGACAAACAAACAGATAGTCTGACCTTCAATAACATTTGACCAAACACATTCATTAATGTGTCACAGAGGAGGCTGGTGACACTTACGACACAGAGTGAATCTTAACCCTCCCGAAGCTCAGATCACAGACACCAAAGACACCAAAGACACGAATGCAAGGACGCAATGACAAAATCCAACGACCTTACACTTCTGGCAAGATGCATAAAACACAACCTTTAGGTGTGTACCCTGTATAAAGAACAGGTGAGATGAAAGATCCACCACTTGTCATCTTGTCATACAATCAATACTGATCGCAGTTTATACTGTGGCTGTTGGAGTGAAATGTGATTTTGCAGACACTGTCATCCTTAAAAACACAGACGTGTCAGTGTGTCCAAGGATCCCCCTCCCAAAAAGAAATTCCTGAATTTGATGCCGTCAGCACTGTGTTGAAAGATTTAGCGTGCTAAATTACAAGTAAATATAACAGCAGCGAAAAGCGAGAAGGTCTGTGACATGGTTTTTAAGCTCTGGTCCCATGGACAAGTTCTGTCCCTGCAGATGCAGCCGAGCTGTCACTTCCCGCTCCCGTTACAGGTGCGCGGCGCTCCAGATCTGGCAGGCCTTGACGGCCACCTCCTCTGAGGGATTTATGGGAAATGGCAGGGCCGGTAAATAAAACTAGAGCAAAAAGACAGGAGGGAACGCCCTACTCCACAAAAATCTACGTCTCCTGAGCGCAAATACGCAGAGAGCTTTTAACCGCCCCCCGCAATCCCCCCACCCACAACCCCCTCACACAACCACCACTCCTCATGCCCCCCCCCCCCCCCCCCACCCTCCTCTCAACTCCTGTCTTTCAAGATTGGAAATAAGTGATTCACAGCCATGGTTCAAGGATGAGTAACTGCTCTTAATCACCTGTCTGAAAGCAAAGGTTGGGCCTTTGGTCGGCCACATCCTCCTCAAGGCCGGGAGAAAGGAACACATTCATAATGCACTGTCCAGCTGCTAAGTGTTTCACTTCCACTGGATGTAACCTTTATTTAAAAAATTGAATTAACTGCAGAAAAAGAAAGGTTAAAAGGGACACAACGAACTCAGTCTTTTACATGAGGATGTGTTAAAAGCTTGTCTGAGGTTGAAGTGCAGACAAATCTGTGGAACTACACTTGCTGAATAAGTAACCAACCAGTGTCTGATTAAGTGAAAGGGGACTGATGGAGACCTAGGGGAGAAAGGAGTTCCAGTGAGTTGTATTAGCTGGCTCTCCAGACTGGCTGGTTTGCAGCGTAGCGCTGGACAGCACAGGAGCACATACAGCTGTGGGGAATAACAAGTCGACCTCCAGACTCCAGGGTCAGTGCTGCTCACAACTATATCTATACTGCTGAGAAAATGTCAACACCGACAACAAGCTGAAAAGAAACATACTGTTGGGTATAATAACAAAAAAATGACTGAGAAGAGATTTTTTGCAGAAACACACACACACACAAAAAACGTATAAATAACCCAATTGGTGCTACCAATCAGTCACAGGCGAGAAGCATAGTGAATGTAACGGTTTAATGACACAGTCACGTCTTTCTCATCAAACTAATTAAACTCCCCTTTCTCCAGGAGTAATCATTAAACTGACAAATAAACCTTCAGTCCGTCTGCCTAATATCAGAATAATCAAGATTGCTTGCGCTCTTTGGCATAAAGCAAGACAAGTCTCATTTCAGTCCAGCAGCATTCACTCAATCATCCTCTGCTTGAAAAAGTACATTAATTTAGTTCAGGCGCTGCCACATCCTTTGAGTGCTCTCCGCAGTCACTGAAACAGACAGCTGAGAATCATCCTCTCCAAAACAGCCCAGCTCATGAAAGCTTCCCAGCAGGCACTGGGGCATAACGTCACGTGCCATGACAATCAAACTCTAACACAAACACCATTCCCCCCCACACACACACACACGCATCCATACACACACACACACACACACACACACACACACACACACACACACACACACGCGCGCACACACACACACACAAAGCAGTAGGGGGGAAAAAAAGACATTTGCCACAATCACATTGCCATTGCAAATCAATTAAAAAGGGATTACAGATTAATCTGCAAAAGGTAAATAGTGAATGAAGTCTCTCCCACAGATGGGGGGGGGGTGTAACCCCACTCCCTGATGCTATCCCGTGATGACTAGCTGTGCTGGGGTGCAAGCTGTGTGCTACACTTCTGTATTGTTGGCTCTAGATATTGGAAATGCATATGTAATTGTAGTGATACTACTGTGACTGCTTCTCTTTGTGAATTATTAGTTACCAGCTGCATGGCCTTCATGTGGTCTTTTGCATGTCTTTAAGTACTGACTGCTTTCTTTCAACTGCAACGTCTCATTCTCATTTCTTGGTAGTTTCTGGATATCATCCTACAATTGTAGCAGCAGTAGTAGTGTGTTGTGTGTAGTCTTGTGCCAAACAAAATCTGCCTGATCTGTCCAGTTAAATAACTGCACTGACTAATTTTGGGCTCTGGGTGCAGTTGTGAATTGGCCGCATGGGACAAGTGGTTGTCAAGTTGACTAGCTGACAAGTCTGGTTGATCTAAATGAATATTGTATGAGTGTGGAATGGTTGAGTGTGCTGCTTTTATGCCTGGCTCTGGGTAAGTGTAGTTGGAGCCAGCTCCCCAGTAGCAGAATTGAACAGTGGTAGCTGTTTGTGTTCTCTGGTGTGCAGTGGTGTGGTCATGGTGGTTGATTGAGCGACGCTGCTGATTGTGAGTTGCTGCGGGGAAGGCAGGCCTGGCACTGCTGCCGCCAGTCCCTGAGAAGAAGCAGTGGCAGCTGCCTGGCAGACACGGTGAGGCTACAACGCCTGGGGCGGTGAGGAGGGAGCCAGGCTCTTTACCTCATTAGCCCACACTACATAATGCAGAGGAGTCCCTGCATCTGAGCACATAAACACTCTCACACAGACATACACACATACACACACACAAACCCACACAGATATACACACTCTCACAAGCCAGCTGTCCATGCTCTGGATGCCTGTATATTCAGACAAAAACATCATTACAAGCAGCAACCATGGAACAGCTGTATTTTGTTTTCTGTATGAAAATGGCTGGCTGCATGTGTGTGTTTATGTGTATGTTTCTGTAAACATGTACAGTATGCTGTGCAAGAGCACATGTATGTGTCCATATGTTTGTGTACGGGCAGACGTGGGTAGTATGTTGATGTAGTGGAGAGATTCTCCTGAGAGAGACCAACTCACTAGCCAAACCACTCCCTGAGAAACCATCCACACTCAATCTCTGACAGACACACATACCCACATGCACCATGCACACACAAAAACATACATAAACCCAAATGACACACAGGTCAATAATATCCTATATATTAAATCAGTGTCACGGTGCAGTAAATCACTCCCTTCAGAAAAAAAAATTGTAAAAAAGGCTGAATGCAGCTGAAATATAGTACACTCGCGCACACACACACACACACACACACACACACACACACACACACACACACACACGCACACACAATCTCTTTCGTTCTCTAGTACAACCACACTTATTAACAGAGTGCTCCACTCTGTATTTCTTTCCTCACCCTTGTTGATGAACTGGAATGGACTGCCTAATCGCACTTGCTTTTTGCTCAACAAATTTATTTATATGTTTTCTTTCCTAAAGGCAGTTATTAATATCATAAATATTTGATGCTCCTTAGCATGACCCTGAGAAAAGCCAAGGCAGTGCCGGCATGAAGGTTAGGCTCTAGCAGCACTGGGGTGCGCTGATGAAGTGTCTGCTGGCGGCCTGGATGGAGAGGAGAGGGAGAGGGAGAGGCATAAGCACATGCACACACATACACACACACACACGCACACACACACGCACACACACACACACACGCACACACACACACAGGAGCCCCCGTAAAAGCTTGCTTGTGAAAGGGGACCTAAATAAACACTGGGGGTAATAGACGCAGTTTCACGAGCCCCGCAGCCTGAGTAGCAGCCTGCCAGAGAGCAATGAGCGGATGGATAGAGAGGAGAGGTAGGGTGAGGTGGAGTGGGGGACTGTGGGTGGAGGCAGCAGAGCAGAGAGCCACTCGTGCCACTCGGGTGCTGGTTGGTAGTCTCTCTCTCTCTCTCTCTCTCTCTCTCTCTCTCTCTCTCTTTTTGGCAAACAGGAAGTTTGCAGACTGATTTATCGACTGATTATGTCCTCAGCAGCTCTTTGGCCGATAATGACCGTTATTTTTCAGAGGTCTGAGAATAAACGGCCTCTAAGAGCCATGAATCAGGAAATAACAGCTACTTAATGCAATTTTAGTGGAGACAGGGAAAAAGAAAGAAAGAAAGAAAGAGGAGGGCAAAACACACACACAGAGACACTCAAAACTGTATTCTCCTGGCTTATGCCTGTGAAACAAGTCAGTCTGCTGGCTAAGCTCCAACCCACAGTTCTGATCCCAATACTGCACAATAAATGCCAATTACAGACCTATTTAAGCATGAAGACCTGGTAAATAGCCGTGTGGAATTCACATGAAAGCTGAAGAGATCCTCTTTGGTGCACCGTCTGATAACCTTGCGAGCATGTTCAATCTGATTCATCGCTTTGAACTTCTAAAGATGAGAATGGCACACTTCATAAATGTGAATGCCGTGCTTATTTAAGTCAGAGGTGGCCCTTATGTTTCCAGATGATCCACTTTAACATGCTGTGCAGGGAATTTTAAAGAATACCTTTGTCTCTGAACCCCCACGACCAAAACCCCCACCCCATCACACACACACACACACACACACACACACACACACACACACACACACAAAATAGTCTCTGCTCTCATTCTACAAGGTTCCTCTCCCACAGATCCCATCAAGCGCTGACTAGCAGATGATTACTACAGCCTTCATCTGACAAGAAGGAGGGCTCCTGCTGCAAGAGCCCTCCATTCTGGTTAGCTACAACACCTAATAAATTCCCCATCCGTCTTGTGGGGGTTCGATTCTGGCCCGACACACCAGCGGGGTCGGCAACCTTGACGTCTCAAGGCTTTCTGCATATTAAGCAGGCCTGTTTTAAATAGTCTCACACCTTTTAGTGTCATAACTATGTAGATATATTCAGGGGAGTTTTTTTTTTTTTTCATTTTTCTTTTCTTTCATTTTTTTTTTTTGCTTTGTGCATAATCTATTTCACTTTTCAATAAACATCCTCCAGAACAGAGTGAGATATGGAAGAGAAAGAAATTGCCTTTGAACGCATTACCTGCAGTCAATGTACAGGAACTTACTTCATGAAAGTATATGAATTTTGTATGAAAGCTGCAGGCAAGTACACAAAGAGGCAGGATTAATTGACGAAAGCTTCAATTGCTTTTCAGGATGAGGCTGGAGGTCTCTTCGCCTCATAAATATTACAGACAGCATTTTGATGCACAGATTTTTTTTTGAAGGAAAAGATGGAAAAACAGACAGAATGAGAGGAAGGAAGAAGGGAAGAAGGGAACAGGAATAGATAAAGTAGAAGAGAGAGAGAGAGATGAGGGAAAGAGTCTCTGTGTGTGCGTGTGTGAATGTATGTGTGTGTGTGAGAGAGAGAGACTTTAAGTGTGAGTGTGAGTTTGTGTGTGTGTGGGAGTTTGAGAGTGTGTGTGTGTGTGCACGCGTGTGTATGATAAGAGAGAGAGGGGGATGGAGAGAGAGGGAGGGACAGAGAGAAAGAGTGTTTGGGTATGTAGGCCACCACTGTAAACTCATGATGAATAGGTGATTATCCTACACCTTGCCTGTTTTGCAGGTCAGACCCTCAGTAATGCTACCAGCGCTGTGCAGATGTCACTGAAAGGAGCTAAATTCTGTGTAAACTCATTCATTCATACTATATATTTATACTATTCAGTGAGCCATGCAGCCACTCGTGTATTTATCTCCTGTCATAACAACACTCTTGGCCTCTGGTCTGGTTGAGGGATCCTAAAAGTTAATCCTTGACTGTAAATTGTGAGGAGTAAATCTACAGTCGAAGAGCAGACAGCTGATTCAGACTTACTATCCTTCTATTTCTCTCTCTGCCAATATCATTCTTTCCCTTACCCTTTAATCTAACCCTCCATGAGTCATTGCCTCATTCACACCCCCTCTCTTTCAATCAATTAATCTATCTATCTATCTATCTATCTATCTATCTATCTATCTATCTATCTATCTATCTATCTATCTATCTATCTATCTTATCTTTTATTATCTATTATCTATCTATTTCTATCTATTTCTATCTATCTATCTATTATTTTCAGTTGCTGTGTTTTTCATATTCATGATTATTAATCAGAACTAGATTTTCACATCAAAATATATTATTATCTATCTATCTATTATCTATCTATCTATCTATCTATCTATCTATCTATCTATCTATCTTCTATCTATCTATCTATCTAATCTATCTATCTATCTATCTATCTATCTATCTATCTGTCTATCTGTCTATCTATCTGTCCTTTTGATCTCCTTTCTCCCTCATGCTGATGCATTGCCAATAAGAGTGCCTGTGGCTCATGCCAGGCCATCGATCCACAGCAGCGGGTCAGCGGTCAGCACAAACACTTCAGCCGCTACACCCCCACCACCCCCCTGCCCCCATGCCAGCGGTCCCTAGCACAGCACCCAACAGCAGCAGGCTCCCCAGTGAGCCACCAAACCAGCTAAAGCCGCTTAGCCTCTATAAGCGTCAACAAAAAGGTGGACAAAAAGCCAGTGGGCTGAGTGGCTTAGAGCTGTGCTTAACAGGGAGGTGGAAGAAGAAGAAGAAGAAGAAGAAGAAGAAGCAAGTGCTGGAAAGCTGAGGCACTCCCTTACAGTCTCACTCACTGAGCTTTGCTTGCAGAGGCGAGAGCCGTCAAGGAAGTGGACTGAAAACAGCATTCGATATATTTCAAGCATTAAGCTTCTCGTCTTGTGCTTTTGTCCTTTGTGTTGTTGAAAGTTACCCAAAAAGTGATGGCAGGTCTGTAGTTGTGCTGGTCTTAAGGAAATGGCTGATTCCACTGTGGCTGGAGAAAGTCCGGTCTTATGGGAGGCGTCATTGATTTCACAGTAGGACATGCAATGTTCAAGCCAAGTGGCTGTACAGCTAATAGCTCCGACTGTAAGTAATGCTGTTCCCATTAAGGAAACAAAACAAACATTAACACACATATCCCCTATTATCTCATACCATTAGATGGGTGGGACAGACGAATTAGCCAAGTTACAAGCTAAACAGAACTCAAGTGCAAATACATTTCGAGAATGAATATAAGAGGCACTTATACGTGAAACATGAATATATAATTTTTCTCTCCTCCTGCATCTCTGTCTCTGTCACTATCTTCCTCTCTTCCTCTCTCTCTCTCTGTCTGTTTCTCTCTCCCCTTCTGTGCAGCTGCTGCTGGTGCACCGACAGAGCTGGTGGAGCCGGCGCGCGCGTGTGGAGTGCCTTTAATACATCAGGAGTATTCTCCTGGGGAAATGCAATCTGTGTCCTCAGAACAGATCCACTGCCTGCGCCTCCCCGGGTGTGAGCCGGCTATCATATTATACTCCCTGCACTCAGAATGAGAGAGAGAGAGAGACAGAGAGTGGGGGAGAGAGAGGGAAAGAGTGTGGGGGGAGAGAGAGAGGTTGTGTGAGAGAGAAAGAGAGAGAGAGTGGGGCAGTGTGGGAGAGTGAAAGAGGGAACACAATAGGAAATCGCCTCAGCAGCCGGAGATGAACTAGAAGCATATAATCAAAAGATTTGGTGCTCTGCCTCCGTGCCGATCGGCTGGATGAGAGAAAGACTCCTGATACTCTGACTAGGAAGCCCCCTCCATCCCCCTCCCACTAAGATCTCTAACCCCCCCTCCCCCCCCCCCCCAAACCCTCACCCCCACTATCCCCCACTCTACCCCACTACCCCTCCTTCATCTTATTTCTTAAACATCATTCCCTGCACCTTGGAGGAGAATGAGAGAGAGGAGGGAAAAAAGCAAAGCGGCACGAATTCCCTCACAGCCCGGACTGATCGATGGTGTCTGCTTAAGATGTGGAGCGTGATTAGTCCTTTTCGCCTCAGACGGACCCGAGGTGGGGTGAGTCTCGCCTGTGCAATGCTGAACACATTCATTACTACCAAGAAAACACATGCACGCACACACATACACACACACATACATACAAAACACAAGCTCAAGGACCATCTATAGCAGACTTGTAAACCTGCCTTCTGGTTATATTACATGGGCTAAGCTTTCAGAGAGAGCCGAGTCTCAAGCACTTTAACTAAGCACATTACTGTTAACGTGACTCTGATACTTCACAAGTGTGACACAACTCAAGCGTCCCCAGTAATATGAAGAGAAAAAGTATGAAAGCGCTCAACGTTCCACTCCACATCATCACACACTTCACATATGTTATAGAAATATTTAGTCACAACAGAATGTGTGAACATACAAAACATACACTTCAATGCCACATTTCTCTAATCTAAGCGCTGGTTGCATGTGAGTAGATGAATACATACAGACAGATTTAAAAAGGCAAAAACGCATCAGTAAAATGACACTGCATGCAAGTGTTTCCATGTTTGATAGACTGGAAGTGTTTGGCAGTCGCGGTGTTTTGGCTGTCTACTGAGCATGCCTGTGTGCATGTGTTTATGTGTGTGTTTCTAAGTGTCTGTGAATGTGTGTGAAGGAAAGGGAAAGGATGAGGGAGGGACAGAGAGAGAGAGAGTAAGAGAGTGCGTGAGAATGAGAGAGAGAGAGAGAGAGAGGAGTGTGTGTGCGTGTGTGTGCGTGTGTGTGCGTGTGTGTGTGTCTGACACAGAGAGAGGGGAAAAAAACAGGGGATACTCACAGAGAGCTTCCGCTGCTGGTTGTGTGTGCTGTTGTATGGCTCCGTGTCAGAGGTGCATTCTCTGTCGGCTGCTATCCCTGTGCTGGGCTACGGGGTTCTCCCTTCCTCAGTTTGCCAGAGGAGGAGGAGGAGGAGGAGGAGGGGGAGTGGACGGGAGGAGTGGAGGATAGAGACGGAGAGATAGAGAGAGTACAGGAATGAGTGAGTGTGTGAGTGGGTGAGAAAGCGCGAGATAGAGAGGGAGAGGCAGAGGGGGCTCGGGAAAGCCTGTGATTGGTCTGACAGTCCAGGAGAGGGAGCGTTGGTCTCAGCGGTGTGCTGGTGTAGCCAGTTATGCTTGCATTTAAGAGCCGCCTGCACAGTATGTCCTCACACAGGTGAGTGGGGAAGCGGTCCACACCCACCCACACACACACACATACATGCATACACACACACATACACACACATGCACATGCACAGACGTACACACACACAGACACACTAACCATTTCCTGCCCACATTTAACATTACTTAAAAAAGACTGCACAGTGACACATAAACAATGGAGATAGTTGGTGTGAGATAATGCAGAGGGAAATAAACATGAAGAGATGGAGGTAATGGAGAGAGGAGAGAGGAGAGAGGGATGGAGGGATGGAGGGATGGGGGGAGTTGAGATGGGCAGACCAGGAGAGAGGAGGGAGAGAGGGATGGATCTGAGATGGGTCGACCAGGAGAGACAGATGCTGCTGAGGCCCTGATGACAGCTCTGTGCAGCTCTTTTCCTGTGCACCTTATAGATGCCAGGCTGTGTGAACTCCCAAATCCACTCTACCTTTCACTCCACTTCCCCTCACAACACACACACACACACACACACACACACACACAATCACACACGACGATATCCACAAACACACACATGCACACAAATGATTCAGTCAGCAGACTCTGAGGCATGTCTATGTATAAATACACACACAAAAACTAACATGCAAACACTCACTCACTCAGTACACTGTTGGACACCAACACACACACAAATATGAACATTGTGTGCATGTGGGCACACTACCCACTACCCACCCCCCCCACACACACACACACACACACACACACACACACACAGTATACACAAACACCTCCTCACTCTCCCTCCCTTTCTCTCCATCTCAATTACCATAGCCCCTGCAGCAGTAGGAGACTTGTCAGTGGCAGGAGATGCTGGAAGGGATGTCAGCCTTAGCCCGGGCTGCTCTTCTTTAACTGGGTGATAATCAGGAAAAACAGCAGCCGGCTTCATTAGGGGGCTGCGCTGACGGTTCTAAATGCTGACTGATGGCTCATAGTGGCGATGGAGGAGGTGTGTGTGTGTGTGTGTGTGTGTGTGTGTGTGTGTAGGTCTATGGACCAGGGTGGGGTCTGGGTGGGTGGCGGGTTGTTGTCAGGGGATGAGGACAAACTGCAATTACCGGCAGCGGGGTCACAGTGTGGCAAGACGGAGGTCCCATTATGGCCATTAGCCAGAGGCTGGCAGCCTGAGATCAGAGCTGTATGTGTGTGTGTGTGTGTGTGTGTGTTGTGTGTGCATGTGTGTGTCTCTTTGTGAAGGTCTCCAAGAGTGTGTGTGTGTGTGTGTGTGTGTGTGCTTGTGTGTCTGCATATGTTAATATGGGCTATATAACTGATCGTGTAAAAGGAGGAAGGTCATTTGCATGTGTGTCTGTATGTGTGCATGTGTGTGTGTGTGTGTGTGTGTGTGTGTATGTGTATGCATGAGTATGTATTTGTATGCATGCATGTTTAAATGTATGTACAAGGCACATTGACACAAGGACAGAGGAAGCTGACTTTGCCCACATGCTAAAGAAGCACTCCCCTAGCCACAGTCATCACAGCAGCTGGGGAACAAATGACTGAAGGACATTTATTCACCAATAATACTGTCAGTCAATGCTTTTAGATCAGTGGCCACCACGCCAAAGAGAACAAACGCTAATGCGTACAAACCTAATGTTTCATGTCATGTTTTGAAAACATCTGTGAATGTTTCCTTTAAACTCTCAGGGACAGCAGGTCAAACAACTGACTGAAATGATTATTAAAAACTCCCTGGCTGAAATTTATGCGACCAACTTGCAGTCCGTCCTGCACTACAGAACAGTTTTTAAGCGAAACCTTGTGCTCTGTGTGTTCTTTTCATGTCAACAGCATGTTTACCCTCTTACACTCACACTCACAAACGCACATGCCAGTCTGAGCTCCGGACGGCCCCCATAGTCCGACGCAGCGTCCCAGGAATCCTATTCTCCGTCCTCTTCACTCCACCAAATTCAATTAAAAAGAGAAATTGGCAATTAGATCCCTGTTATGATCCTGTAACAATGATCTAATCTGTAATTCATTGGCTGGCTCTCCCGTGGGGGGTCCCGCTTGATGGAGTGTCTCCCAGACTCCTTGGCATTCACCTCCAGCTCCAGCGACTCTCCCCGGCCCCCCGCTACCCGTGCCCGACCCGCCACTGGCCTGCGGCAAGAGCACAGCATGACAGTGCTTGTGCTGTGCACACTCTCTTTCTGCTGCACACACTCAGATATACATTCACACACACACACACACACACACACACACACACACACACACACACACACACCCATATGCTGCATTATAGTCTGCATGCATGTGATTTGGCTCCCGTGTTGCCTGTGTCCGCAAAGGGACGCAGAAAATAAGTTGTCCTAAAGACACAAACACAAACACACACACACACACACTCACACACAAACACACACGCGCACACACACACAGACAAAAGAGAAGAGTGATACCTCACATAGACATGCACACACACACACACACACACAAAAAAAAATCTACTCTCACATTGGGAAAGCCGTTAGCAATTTCCCCCCTTAATTAAATTAACTGCATTCCATCTCGTTAATGAAAGGGGAGATGGGGATGCATAGGGAGGCAGGCACAGATGACTCCAGGCTAAGATTCACATTGATAAAGAGTGAGTGAGTGTGCCCCTTCCAAACAGAACAACAAACAGTGGCCTGTGTGTGTGTGTGTGTATGTGTGTGTGTGTGTGTGTGTGTGTGTGTTTTTCTCGTGCCACCCTCATGTGCGTTGAGTGTGTGCGCATACATGCGTGCGCATGTGTGGACAGCTTCAGACGTTTACCGTCACACTCTTTAGTCCAGCCAAGGTCGCGGAGAACGTCTGCAGCTGAAAAGAGCCCGTAGCCAGGCAACACCTCACACAGCACTTTACTGTAGCCAATATCGTCTCATCCCCACACCCAGGCCAAAATATAGAGCTTTGAAAGCAAACACACACACTTTAACCTAGACACACATTACTGCCAGAAATATTTGATTAGCTGTCCTCCTGAGAATAAGATGGCAAGGAGCAATTTTTCCACAGTGACTCATCACCCTTTGAAGAGTAGGCATGCAGTCCTCTACAGTGTGTTGATGAATACAGGCTACATTGCTCCCAACTCTCTTGACTTCACCTCATAGCACGCTTTTTTAGCTGTCTGTCAGCTGTGCAGTGACTACTGCACTCACTGAAGATATGACAAGTTACCTTGGCCAAGCTACCCAGATTTCACGCTGCTTTCTACAAGGCCAAATGAGAAATGCCAAGAATTCTTCATTAGGCAATGAATGAAGCCCGCTCCAGCAGGAATGTCACGTAATTGTCAAAGACTCTGGCAATCACAGTTGATAATGCATAGTGCATTTACAGTGGTACTGTGGTGCTGCTTACAGTAGGCCTGCCTCTGGCTCTACTCACTATTTGCAATTGACCTGGACACTGAGAAGAGCATACAGATCTTTATACACTGTCTATAAAAAATAAAATAAAATAATAATTCAGTGACATTGAATATGTTCTACCTATAATTAATTTGGCCATCCGGAGTGATATAGACATTTTGCATAGCAAATTACTGTATAATGTAATTCAGTACCTTATTATATTCTAAATTTCTCATCGCATTATACATCCATAAGAAATACACATAAACCTACACATGCCTATACTGATGTACACATGTAGTCAGATAGGTAGACAAGCTGGACACAACCACACAAAATTAGACATAACCCCGCCCCCACCTCCACACACACACACACACACACACACACATACACACACACACACATACTCACACATACTCACACGCACACAACACACAAAACCACGCACACACACACACACGCACACACACGCACACACACACACACAGTGATTGCTTGGCTCTGTTCATTTAGCACTTCTAAGGCTGAGATCCCCAGAGGCCACCTATCACATCCAGTTACCGTGGCACCCAGACACATCCAGCCCCACCTGCTCACTCTCACCTCAATCTGCTACAGACAGGGAGCTGCTACGAGCATGTCAAGCAAGCGCACGCACACACAAATACACACACATACACACAAATACACACACATATACACAACAAGTACAAGCACCACACAAATTCAAACACAAACACTGGCACAATAGCATTCAAACACACGCAAGCACAGATGAAAACATACAATACACAACACACTTCTGTTAACTTGACAGCTCCCTCATCTACACTGACTCACGCACGCTCACACACACACACACACACACACACACACAAAACACACACATACACACACACGCGCACGCAATCATCGACATTCACACAATCTGCACAGGTGGCTGGTGAGCTGTGGTTTGCAGTGACTCTAAATAGCACTCCAACAGCATCCCAGCTGAGCGCTGCCAGGGTGGAGGGAAATATGTGAATCATCATCTAATTGTCCTCTGTGAATCACTTTCCATTCAATGATTTGATTAGTAATTAACTGAGAATTAGCAAAACGAACAGCGTAAACAAGCATGACAGTGAGGGCCAGTGACAATGACAGCCAAAGTAAATGACAAACAGCTATATTACAGTTGCTAAAGAAACCCACATAATGACAGGGCCCCCCTCTCAGTCACAGCACAAGATGTAAAAACCACAGACTGGGGGGGACAGGGGAGAAAGAGAAGGATGGAGGAAAAGAGAGAGAAAGGGAGCAAGAAAGAAAGAGAGACAAAACACAGGCAAAAAAGGAGAGATGGGAAAAAAAACAAGGAGGTCCTGGGTGAGAGAGGAAAAGAACCAATAGGAGAGGAGAAGGCAGACAAACAAAAAGAGAGAGAGAGAGAGAGAGAAAGAGAGAGGGAGAGAACTAGAGTGGGTTGAAATGCGAAAACAAGTGACGAAACCATGACAGAGAATGAGAGCAGAGGGGAATGGCAGGCAGGGGCGGGGGTGGCAGAGGGGTGGGTGAGGGTGAAAGAAATGGACAGACAGAAACAGGCAAGATAGAGGTGATGGCTTCAGCGGCCAGTGATTAGTGTTGGTTGAGGCTTGACTTGTCACAGGTTGACACGGGATGCAATTACTCAGGGGGGGAAGTTTCCAGGGCCTGGAGGTGACTGCCAGGAATGCTGTCAGATGCTACGCCTCTCACTCACTCACTCTCTTGCCCTGCCTGGCCAGGGCTGAGGGTGTCACAGGCACTTACTGTACGGCTCCGTCCTCGACAACCACAGCTGACCCCAGCTAAGGGCAGCAGCTGCCACCTCACCTGGAGGAATGCTGGTAGAAGTGGAGCACGCAACCGGTGGAGGTGTGTGTGTGTGTGTGTGTCGGGGAGGTAGTTTGGTGGGGGGGGGGGGGTCAGTGTGGAAATAGAACCAAACGAGAGTTAGATATGGCAGTGGGGAAAGAGGAGATGGATGATGGTTGTTTAACATCAAGCAACTGTTCTAAGGAGTCATTATACGTGCCTGTTTCATCTCTCTCTTCTTTCACTCACTCTCTCTCTCTCTCTTTGCACACACCTTTCCTTCTGCCTGACAAAGACACCAATTCAGCAATGCTTTCACTGTGTGTTTCCCCCTGCACACTCTCGGTCTCTCTCCCTCTCACGTCAGCCAGAGTGTGTCAGTTTCCCCGCAGTGTAAGTAAGCTCTTTAAGGCCTGAGGCAAATTACCTCTGCAGGATGCCGGTCACTCTTTCTCTTCTTTTCTTTCCTGTCCCCCTGGTCTCTCTCACTTTCTCTCTCTCTCTCTCTCTCTCTCTCTGGCGTGCCACCTCCCCACCTCTCCCCCTTCCTCCCTCCCTGCCCTCCTCTTCTTAGTGCTGTCAAATGCAGAGGTTTGGTTTGTGTCACCCTGGGCAGATTTCCAATACCAAGTCTTGAGGTCCTCCAGCTACATTATCTGGGTGGCTCTTGGCAGTTTACCATCTCCACTGCCTCTTAGCCTGGCTAAGACCAATCACAGTTTGGGTCCCCAACTTTTAGATGTGGATGGACTGGTTTTATTTCTTTGCTATCTTTCAGTGCTTAAGTTTCCAACCTCCAACCATCCGTGTGCCCCACCCCCATCCAAAGTCCAAATCTGTCTACCTCATCCTTTTCTCTATTTTGCTCTCTGTCACATTTCCCTCGTCATCTGTCTCCCTCCGTCTTTTTCAATCCCCTTCTCAATATATCTCTTCCTCTCTTTTGCACATAAACCTCTTTTCCAGAAAATGTGTTTGTGCTGAACAAAGACTTCCAGACTGCCATCGAGGGGCTTGAAAGCCGATGCCCGTGGGGCCATTACGTGTTATTTTCCACTTCAGACATTTATTTTGGTCCAGTGTCTGGATGGGCTGTAAAAGGCCGCGACCTATCTATGGGAAACGTCAGACAGCAATATGGATGGGTGGAAATATGTGCCTTGCTTTTGACGCTTTGAGTGAACAGCAGGATTGATTGTGCGTAAGCTGTGGACACTGTGGAGTAGCTGGTCAATTACATGTAATTACTGTGGTCACTATCATCTCTAAGAGAAGCTCTGTTATTAATCCCAGGGATGCAGAGGGTTTTTTATCATAATCACTATAGACATGTTTGTGTGACTACAATAATAAATAAATATATGCTACTTTAAATTTATGACAAATTGCATCTTAAATGCTGTTAAGTGTATCAAATGCTGCACTGTGTCTGCTGCACTCTGTCTGTATAATTCTAATGCTTTACCTTTACAATTTTTAAATCTAGATTTTTTTTAAAAATATATTTTTAAGTAAATATATTATGTTATATATATTATAGAATTTGAGGTCTAGGCTCAATCTCTGAACAAACTCTCTGGCTGTTCCACTTAAATAACTGGCAGACAATACCCTAGCACCAAAGGTAACTTTTCACAGTGAGTCAAGTGTGGGGAGAGAGAAAGAGTGCATGGGCTGTAGTGTAGGCTATAGCTGAGTGGGAGTGGGAGTGGGAGTGGGAATGTCCCCCCCGGTCACCGTGGATACTATACCAGAGATGCCTGTTGTGCTGATACCACAGCAGCCACCCTGTTCCTGCTGCCCTTTAACAAAGCCCCTTACCGTGAGAGCACAGCGGGCAGCCCCCCACTGGTCTCTGATCCCATTTCACAGCCAAACACCTCAGCCATGACTTCCCTTCCCTTCATCCTCTCTCTGCCTGCCTCACTCCTTCCCTCCTTCCCGACCCCCCAATTATAGGAGGAGAACAAAGGCTAATTAGATCTGGTCTGATCACTGAGGGGTAAATTATTTAACACCACTGACTGAGCTCGCTCTTCCTCCTGCTTTCTCGACCAGAAAGTTTCCTTTCCTCGGTCTCTCCTCTTCTTCTTCTCCCCTCTCTCTCTCTCTCTTCCTTTTTTTAATGACGCCCTTACTGTTCCTCCCTTTCATCTTTAAAGTGATAGAGATGCCTCAGCAAGTCAAGACTCTAGTTTAGGGGGCTGTGGTCTACATCAATTAAACATGTCTGAGCTACAGGTTGTCAGCAGTTCACAACCAAATGAGATTCAGATGAGCGGGGCACTGACAGGCCAAAAAGGCCCTTACATGTCTTATGGTTCACCGTCTGAGTAAAGTAGAGGCATGTTTTCAGTCCTGTCAGTTTAACATTGACCTACTTTAAATAAAACTTTACAGCGTAATTGGGACCTTGGTATGACCAGCAGAATCAGGCAACTTGTCTGCATCTTGAGAAGGTCTTTAGGCAAATTAAAAAACATATAAGATTTTGGTAAAAAAAAAAACATGACAGACACCAATATCAGCAGAGCATGGTAGCATGCATGGTAGCATCTTTTGGCAGTATAGTTGACAATTAGGCATTTGCTGGTGTACCATGTGATTTGTTTTCTACTGATTACTTTGGCATTTGAAAACAGCGGAAAGACAGCTCATACCGAAGGAACAGTATTATGGAAAATGTTAGGGCTCTCAAAAGCTTGCTTTTTTAAAATTTGGAATGCCATGAAACTGACACCTGGCCCATGACTACCGGTTGTGATGGCAACTAGTTGGAGTGACAAGTGTACTTATCACATTACATTATTCCAAATAATTCATATGAAGATGATACAACTACTAGCTGCTTATAAAAACACTCTTCAAAAAAGTGTCAAATTGTCCTATAAGGGACAAATACCAATACACCTCCCTCATTCATTTAAGTGGGAGTTAATACCCTCTTCCACCACTTATACGTGAGATTGTCACTCCTGCCCACGTGCATATTGTTGACTCATAAAATCACTCAATTACAGAAAATATAACTGGTGTTTACATCTAATGATCATTTCTCCTTGCATGAAGCCTGTGTGGGCTAGACTATCTTTTGTTGAATATTAACAAACATGTTGAGCCACGCATGGAGGTCACGAGTGGACATATGAGCCCACTCACAGGATTAAGGCGAGCGATTGTTTCACACATTTGTTTTTCAGTGCTTGGTTTAAATTGATGTTTTGTAATACAAAAATTATTTCCACACAGTTACTGTGGGCCATTAACTTAGGTTACACACAGATGGATAAAAAACAAAAGTAGACATCCAAGAAGGTTTTTCATTCAATATGTACTGCCCGTACATGTTGCTTTCCATTAGCAGTTACATGTGAAACCAGCTAACAGCCAGAGAACAATAATGGGCTGCCAGTATGCTAAACATGGCAACAGAAACAAGTCCCTGAACCTAAGCTTCAAAAACACAACGACTGAGAAAAAAATAAACAGAAAACAGTGTGTTAATGTAAACAATGTTTACAGCATGTTGTCATGGAGACAAACAGATGGAACAGAGACTCGCCACCCTGATGCTCACGATCATTAACCAAGTTGTGGGCATTTAAAGAAGTCTTTCACTGGGTCTCTTTATTGATCTCACCAGACTCTTTTTAAGTGTGTCTCTGCATCAGGGTGAATCATGGCTCCTGTTACAAAATCCCACACAGACAATCTCTGACTAACAGTGGGGCAGTGACAGATAGGAGGCAAAGAGAATGAGAGAATGAGAGCTGGATAAGGCGGTAAAGGAGAATGCAAAGGTGGTGAAACAAAACGGATTCTATCAGATGCAAATAAAAACAGCCATTATCAAAGAAGTTGCAGCGGCAGTGAATATAAAAAAAGTCAAATAGCAAAACAGATAAGTAAAATGTGTGCCATCGCTATGTTGACCAAATAATATGAACACAATAGATTACTGGACTTTGTACTATTCCAAGGAAAATATTTCCCATTTTGAAAACTGCAAGGCTATCTGAAATTGAATTATTCTCTTAACACTACGCTTTAGATTAGGTTGATTCATGTCACCAACATTTTCAGCGGTATCTCATGATAAAGTTTCCACCACGGCTCAAAGGAGGACGACAATATTTTACCTAAAGACAGATATGTGCATTGGAGACCAAACAGACCGATGGATAGCCACCTCCGGCTGCTGACTTATGGCTTTCTGATGACTCACACCCTGTCTGAGCCTGAGCTGTCTGCGTGATGAGCTGCCCTCTCAAGTTTTTTCAAACACCATTACATTTGGATCCAATTAGATAAATGGTTTGTATACAGCACAATCAATGCAAAAAATAGCTCAACATGGCAGTGTCTAGTGGATACAGCAAGGAAGGAGGGAAAGAAAAAGAGAGACAGAGAGACAGAGAGAGAGAGAGAGAGAGATGGTGGATGCAGGAGGGAAAAACATGACGGGGTTTGTATGAGAGAGGGGGTGGAGGCCCAGCACACCTCGCCGGAGTAGCTGTACTCATTCTCCAGGGAAATTGCATCACGTATCGATCGGCGTTCCCTGCCCCTAATGGACGCAGAGGGTGGAAGTGCCGGTGGCAATTGGGAACTGGCTGGGAGAGTAACAAGGAGTCATTAAGGCATAAAACTCAGGTTAGGCACCCAAGGACCTTCTCCTGAACCTCTGGTCAGCACAAGCTGTCTGGACACTGAGCCTCTCTCTCTCTCTCTCTCTCTCTCTCTCTCTCTGTGTTTGTGTGTGTGTGTGTGTTTTGGTTATCAGTGTGCAAGAGACGACTGAAGGCTAGATTAGGTCAGCACCAGGGACCAGCAACAGCCAACAAAAACATTTATCTCCATTACACCCATCCACTGGCCAATAAACAGCGGAGACAGACAATCATTCTGCATTACATCCATGACTATAGCACTTTACATTTTCTATCAGTTTAACAGACTCCCTTGGCTATCTCACAATCCCGACATTCATTTTTTTTTACTAGCGCACACATTCTGCCTGTCAGGCCTGCAGATGGTGTTTTAGTGCTGAGGGATTTTTTCCCCCTTCTTAACAGGACCAGTGATGGTTGCAGGCCTTCCTGGAGGGCTAAACAGCTAACCTACCCAATCAACAGGGTCAGCCCAGATGCCCAGTTTACCTGGCCACAGCCATTATCACACTGCATGCATTGCTGTAAAGTGCTCCACCACTCCACATCCCAGCAAAGACAAATCATGTCATTACAATTTCTGAGGGTTTGTTTTCAAGGGTTGCTGTCTTCGGATAAGAATATCCATAGTGGTCCACTGTGGCAGACCAGTGTTGCCATTTCACTGGCTTGACTGATATCACTTTGAAAACATCACATTCACTGAAATCCTCAAATATTTTTTTCTGATGGTATTAGGTCCAGAATAAAAACTTACCTATGATTTTTCAGTCAGGTTTGTGCTGGATGCTGAGATCTACACAATATGAGTAAAGCCTGCATCCTGTGAACAATAAACAATGAACAAAAAATGATTACATGCTTAACATTTGTGTGATGATTTGTTTCACCATTTTTTTCTATTATTCCCTTGAATTGTTAGTCTTTCAAAAGTTTTTCAATAGACATAGACATAGATCACAGTTTCTTAACTTATAGTTGTCTTATATCCTCTCTAAAAATAGGGACTGGAAAAAAGTAACATCTAATTGCTGTGAGTATATTGTAATATCCTTCACAATGGACACAATTGTAGACTCTAGCACTTCAGTAAGAAATGCCTTAAGTGCCTTAATTTCTGCTGCATCAAAGCACTGAATCCAATATTAGCATCATCTTCACACATATCTACAAACAAACTACAGCACATCACATTGCAAAGCCATATACATATATTTAAAATTATTCTAGCAATTACTTATCAAGAGCATAATGAACACTGCATGTGTTACAGTTGTAGGTGAACTGTGAAAGAAATGTATTATTGCTATTAACAAAAGCTGATCTCACAGTGACACAGTATCAAGGTTACCATGTAGTCATCTGCATCCATTTTACAAGGCCTCAACAGCTGAGTATACCTCAGCAATAAGATTTGCAACTCTTATCAGAATGCACCAGAAACCATACACTTCCATTTCTGCTGGAAGTCTGTGTTGATAAGCACTAAAATGTAATGCACAGCACCTTCTGACAATTGACCTCTGAAACCCATCATTCCAGACAAATGACAACATAATATAGCTTCTCATTTTCTCTGCAAACAACATCAGGACAGATTTCTGTAATAAACATTATTTACAAAGTAAAGCGTGACCATAACCATAACTCCTGTAAGTATTCCCGAAGCCAACCATTATACAAAAATCTGATGTCCATTCACACGGATGCCCCTATATTCATACAGTTCCTTTCAGTATTGGTGCTTGGAAAATGAAAGTAGAAGCAATCAGGATGATGAGGTATAGTGGATAAATAGGGGAAACAAAATCCATAAAGGTGCAGGAGAAAATGGACAATGGAGGACATTCGTGACTGGAGTGCTTTTAAAAGTTAAAAACTAGAAAGCAACATGGAACACCTATGTTTAGATCACCTGCAGGAGACAGATAAGAGACAGACGGAGGAGTCAAGAAGAGCTGTGCCAATACAATGTGTCTTTCAACAACTGGGCTATAGGACATGATTTTCTTATTTTTAAGTTATTTGTTATTTCAAATCAATATTCATTATATTAATTATATTAATGACTATTCATTATATTCACATATTCAAATAACAAGGATATTGCAATCGGAGGAGCAAGGACAATTAGTTCTGTTCAATACCTTTTTGGAGTATGTGGATTGAGGAACTGGGAGATTTCTGTGGGTTTTCCAGTAAGATAAAGGTTGATATGAATTCACACCAGTTTAATGTTTTGAGTGGTATTCTAGCATTAAATCAACACCATCTCACATAAAAAGACTGCTTACAGTTTAGTCTTAACTGTTTAAGGTCTTGACCAGTATTTTGGCATCGTACTACCATGGGAATAATAGCGGTGTACATGTACACAAGCTACACAAATGTTCTGTTAATCCTCTCTATTTAGATGACCTTTTAAAGCTTGCTGAAGGTAATGGAGCACAGATGGAGCTTGATCCATTTTAATCACAACATTCACAAGGTGCAGGGAGGGAAAATGGTGCCCAAGCCTTTATGGCCACCCTGCAGCACATCAAAGTCACATTCATTCATGAAGTACAAGCAAGCAGCCCTTGCATTGCTTTGGTAGAAAGCATTTGTGGAAAGTGGTAGTCACGAACACTACAATACACTGACCTGATCAACAGTGACTAAATTTGAGGGCAAAGAGTTTTAAATCCTTTTGTATACAACTAACATTTCGAAAACATTGCAAAATATTCTTTATATTTGATCTTAATATGAGTGTGTATGTGAGAGAGAGATATCTATATCATCGTCTGACTGTCAATATCAGAAAATTAGCCCAGATAGGGCAAACAGGTCTTGTTTTGTTTTGACACATTTTCCGATACTGACCAGCAGACAATACACTGTCCCATTTTCACTTTCAAAGTGTCAGCGATGACACTTGTCAAAACGAGAAAAGAAGTATCATCCATACAACATGTCTTTTTAAATTCATTTCCTACTGTTATGGAGCTTCCACAGAGAAACTGTTTGTGGAAGTGGACAAATAGTAGCAACAATGCCTACAAACATCATTGAATTGCTGTCGAAAGAATACATACGTTTATACAGCAGAGGTATTGGGTCTTTAATGCTATGGGTTGGCTGCTGTTGGTGAAGTAGTAAGTAACAATAGGCTGGCCCAACCATTTCAACGTTAAGGCAAAATTTACACTCATCTTAATGTTGGACTTGCTCTTTCAATTAAATAACCTGAAATATGTAAATCAGAAGCACAAGACTTGACATCGCCAGTGGCCATTAACAGTTGTCAGATAAATCATATCAGATCTCAAATAAGGAAGGCATGTAAAACTAAACTTATCATCTCTTTTTGAATTTTTACTCACTTTACTATATTATTACTACTATTTAAGTTCACCACATGTATTTTGTCAATTAGCTGTACTTTCAAAAATCACCCAAGGAAGAGCTGAGAAGAGAATCTAACACGATCTATAAATATAAAATGAAAGAGGCTTGACTAGTAATGAGTGAACACTCATTACAGTAAAACCTATCCCTGACCTTCTGTTACTCAATCAAAACTGAGAATTAACGAAATTTGCCCATGCCTCTGCAAATACATGGGATCACTCAGGACAAGATGCACCGCCCCAGTGTCTAGAAGTGAAGGTGATTTTGATTTGCTCCCATTTGGATAATAAGTGCAGTGGCTATTGAGTGATCTTGTGACTAGTGACAGACAGCACGTCAATCTCTGTCAGAGACATGGAAATTTCTCCCCTGACACATGCCGTCTTGGAGAGCCACTGAGCCTGAATGAGAAATAGGCTTGGGAACAACCAGGGAGCTCAGGCTGGTTTTCGCCTTCAGCCTTGGGCACTGACCCAGTACTCTTTCAGCTCACGGTCACAGATGAACTGAAAGTTTAGCATTGTTTTAGCCAATGTCAATTATTCATTCACTGCACATTATGATTAAACAAAAACATGTCAGAAATAATGATTATTTTCAATGCGAGAAATGAAATTATCTCCTTGGCTCTCTCTGAGGTACATTTGCACAATATATATTCATTCTAAAATC
This sequence comes from Tenualosa ilisha, assembly GCA_015244755.2. Lineage (NCBI taxonomy): Eukaryota > Metazoa > Chordata > Actinopteri > Clupeiformes > Clupeidae > Tenualosa > Tenualosa ilisha. Next base: position 1,307,192 of record PYXC01002370.1, on the reverse strand, counting down.
TATTTCTGATGCCATAATTAATAGATTTTAATGTCAGTTGGCAATGTTGTTATCTTTCACATTCAAATCTTGAATAATTCTGCAATGTAACTATGACTGGTAATAAAAAGATCAAATTCTGTTTTAATATGACAATTCATGACAAATCACTGTCAGTTACCTTTGGTTATATACACAGTGGCTTATATACACAGTGAAAATACAGAGGACTGCACATATGAGATTTTGAAAAATATTTCCTAATTACAGCCAAGGCATATTAACATACACACTCGCACACACAGATGCATGCATACACTCACTAACTGAAAGGCTATACGGAAAAGCAATGCTGATTTCTCCATGCTGGAGAATGTCAGCGACAGCAAATGCATTCTCCTGCCCTGAGGATCCAATTGCCAGAGGTCCCCTGAGTGAAAATCCTGATCTGAGAGAAGTGCATTGAAGGAGAGAGCAGACAGAAGAAGAGGCAGAGTGGGACAGAGAGATAGAGGAAAAGAGAAAGATATAGAGACCAAATGGGAGAGAAGCAAGGTGACAGATATGGAGAGAGAAAGAGCAAGAGACATCCAGACAAGACAGGGAAAGAGAGAGAGAGAGAGACAGGGTGATAGGGATTAGGGCAAATATAGAATGCGTGAGAGATGAAGGACAGAGATAGTGAGGGATATGCAGAAAAAGAGAAAGAGAGACAGAGAGAGAGCTCTCATTATTTCTCCCTAATTGCCCACAAGTGACCCTCCCTGCTCGGTCTCTGCAGCCCTACGCAGTGCCTCATTAAGGGGAAGCAGTCTCCTTCTCAGTTCTCCCAGGAGGGAGGCATAAAAAGGCCATGAAAGGCCTCCACTGACAAGCCAGAGCAAGACGGCACCAATTAACACGCCTTCCTCCCACCGCCGAAAATCCCACAAACCCACTCACCTGTCCCCATCTCGGCATTCTGTCTACGGCTTTCACCCATCGCAGAACAGCTGAGAACATCTAGTGTCGGGTATAGTGTTGAGGTTAAACGGGCTAGTTTAAATCTGTTTAGGAATGGATTTGGTCGGCTGTACAATGCTCTACAGGTACTGGGCTGTTAAGGACAACTAATGTATGCTAAAGTTAGTATATTTGCTTTCTCTTGCTATTCTTAATGTCACTATCAAATGCCCTCCTCAAGGATGCTAACATGAACTATATGTAATACTAATCCTATGAAAAAACGTGCTGTATTACAGTGGTAAAGCATGATGGCTGAAAAATAGATTCCCATTCCAAAATTTCACAAAGACCTGAAATGAATTTAAGAGAAGAGTGGTTGTCAAATTGTCTCATACAGGGATTTTCTTTCACTGATCATCAGTCAAATCACTGACTCATCAGTCAAATGTTCACAAGATTTCATCATGTCAAAAACATGAAAGTCATGGAGACACTCTGACAGAGAAGGTGTCTTCAAGGCGTCCTGAATGTACGTGACTGTTATGCACTCAGTCACCCACCAAGGGAGAATGAATATATGAAGACCCTGGAAAAGGGTTACTGAAGAAATACATGCAGTGTGACCTGGGTGAGACTAGACTTTGAAGCCCCTATAATAAGAGCAGGCATGTGGTCTTCAAGGTCCACGACTGAGCCCTGATAATCAGAGTAAAATAGATGGTGACTTGCCTTTCCCTGTGTAAAATTCCACAAAAGCTGTGCCGTCTCTATCTCCCCTCTCTCTCTCTCTCTCTCTCACACACACACACACACACAAATTCACTTTCTCTCTGATACCACCTGCCTTTCGTCCTCCACCTCCTTCTCTCTCTCTCTGTCTCCCATCTCTTTCTTTCTGCCACCCCCCCCACACACACACACACACACCCACACACCAACACCCATCTCCAACCCCCTGCTTCTCCCAGACACTTGCTGGTGAATAAATGACCCAGTCAAGGTGAATGCTCAGTGTCAGGCCCAGAGATCATCACGAACCAACCCCCAGTAACCTTGCCGGAGCGTTCTCTGTTCTCTGTCTTTTCACCTGGAGGACCTCATTTCCTTTCCCAAGGCTCAGTGCATTCAAGCTGATCCAGCCTGGGCTTTTGCCTCTGAACAGAACTGACCACTGAGTCGCACTCAAGCAACACACTGTCAATTATGAAAGCTTGAAAAAGGAGAATAGGAAAAAAGGGGGGGGGAATCAGTCTCCCCGCGCCCTCGACAGTTAGAATTTTCTTCAAGGTCAGTCTGGTTTCTGAGGAAAACAAAACAAAAACTTAGGAGAAAAACCAGGAGACATACACACACATACATATATGCACACATACACACACACACACACACACACACACACACACACACACACACACAAACACACACAGACAATCGCACAGCAACAAGCACATACAAATTCTTGAAGGTAAATAGTTATGCCTGACGCACCAAGACAATGATAGGTTATGATAGTGACGAGCCCCTCATTGTTAGGCAGTCTGAGACAGGCCATACACTCAGGGTACTGAGAGAGCTGGGTGAAGCAGAGGTGCTGATTGGTCTCCAGTCTCTGTGTGTGTGTGTGTGTGTGTGTGTGTGTGTGTGTGTGTGCGTGTGTGTGTGCCTGTAGGGGAAGGTCAGGGGAGGATAGAAAAGTAACGAGGTGTGAAGGGAAGGCATCGTCCTCAGCTCCTAGGTCCTGGGAGATGGCACAAGCAAGGTGTTAATGCAGATGCCAGTTCCCAGGCTGCCTGCATTTTACAAATGACACCTTTTTTCCAGGAGAGAGAAAACAAACCTGCTGGGAGCGGCTAGGCCAAACCGACGTGTTAACCAGGGGCGGTCTGTGACACCCATCCTGGGAACAGTAAATGGTAATTTACCCACACAAAAGTGAACAAGATGCACATAGCAATGCAGAGCTTACAAATATTGCTCAGGGACAGGTGTGAGCTATGTGCAGCGGGAGAGATTACTTATGTGCATTCAGGATAGCCTCCCCTATGGCTACTTGGAGGCAGCCTGCAAAACGGTAGCCACAGATGTCAGGTGGAGGGGAGCTGAGGTTGCAAGAGGTTGCAGAAGATGATGGGCAAGGACAAAGGCGAAAGGGGACCACACATAATTGTGAAACCTGGCCTCCATCGGTTGCCAATGGTGCCCATGAGGGAGAGACTTCACAGTCCTTCTGACCAAAAAAAAAACGCCCTTCAGAGCACCCATTATAGACTGAATGGGAGTTCAGAGGAGGTGGCTGCTCCCCACAAAGTATTGTCCCATCTGAGCAGGTCACCAGGAGGCTCAGTTACCTGGTTAATGACCATGCCATCTCATTCTGCCCACTCAGCCCTCCAGCGCCTCCCCATCTCCATGGACACGGACATGGACAATAACCTGAGCATCTGCAACGGCAATGATATTTAGGCTTCAACTCTCCAAGAGGTACTCAGAGGTACTCTCTGACACTACAGTGAGTTTATCATGTCACTCCACAACGGTTTATATCGATAGCCACTTTCAGACATTAGCTGAAACTCAGATATCTAACGAGAATCAAACGGTAGGATGCATGTCTGAATGAAAAACTACCTATTCCCTTGTAGGCCTACCAAACATTTGAGGTGTGAAACTATGATGTTGGTGTCAACTCCAACAATTCAGCATATCGAAGTCAGCGGAACAATCAGAGATAAGTTGAGCCTATATCCAACATAGGCCTATAAGCATAAAACATATGTATTTCTTACACCTTATTTGTGTAGAGACACTTTAATAGCCTGATAGAGAAAGGGTAATGCAAGTGAATGACAATTAGGCAACCTGGGTTCATGTCCCACAACATGCTGTCGCTTTTTCTGCTAAATCATGATTTTTTTTCTGCAACCAAACATTCTAGTGACATTTAAAACACTTTCCAAGCACCTTTTCTGAAAACCAAACTACTTTCATAGAATGTTCCAGTTCCTAACAGATAACCTTCCCAGAACGTTCCTGGAAGCAAAAATTGTTACCTAGGTAGACTCGACAATGTCTGGAACGGAGGGTTACTTCTAAGTTACCTCTAAAATTTCAATCTAGAGAATATAACATAATTTTCCATGGCATGCTATGTTTGCCATGGCATGCTATAATTATCCATGTTGTGTAATACGTAAGGGATAACAGCCGACGAAGTGACCAGTTTGATGAAAGTAATGGTGTGGTGGAGGCAAAGGACTCCAGCGATGCACAATTTTTCGGATCTACTTTAAAGGTTGTCAGTTATACAAAGTTAATTCCTACCTCATCAGTGAATAAGAAAAGAGAATCTTACTGTTAAGGGAGATAACCTTGAGTAAATGTCCAGTTGATTACAGGAAGCTATGTCTGACAGTGGCTAATGTGGGCCCACATATCGATTCAACTTGTCAATCAAAACAATTAAATCTGCCAGCACCGTAGCTGTCTCAGTGAACTGAAATTACAAGTAACGTAGATCCAAAAGACTGCAAAAGATCTGCCATGCTCCTAAGGAATAGTGAACTAATTGATTTACAGCTTGGTTTGAGACACAGTGGTTATTTCCCTTTTGCAGTGCCAGGACTAAACACATTCCTCAGTTTTCTGAAGTGCACAAACAGGGCAAGAGGACCAGAAAGAACAATCCTATGAGTTTGACAAAAGATTATTAGATTAGAATTGTGGACAACACATTAAATTATTAATGAGATACCATAAAAATAAATGTCAGTGACTTCACATTTTATTGAGAAAGTTTCAAAGTGATGAATGGAACTTTCCAGTCCTTTCTATACTGGTACATCAAAGTCTGAATCAGGCTTTCTGCTGCCAAGGCTTCTAATTCTTAATACTCACAGGAGTACTGCTTTCTGCTTTGTTTCTTTTCATGAGGTTTAAATGCAGGTGAAGTGTGTGTAACGTGTACACCTCAGGGTAGACAGCAGTGCCTAAGGGGATGTCTAGAATCTTGCAAAAATTGAAAGTGTGCAAGACATCGTCATCAAGGAGGCTTAACTATTACCAGCGCTTACTCCACACAACAGGAAAACATGATTCATTCATAAATTTACGGTAACACTTTATATTAGCACACACAGATCCGCCATTAACAAGCTGCTTATTAACATGCAAATTCATAACGTACTAGTCATTTGTTAGTTATTACACATCACTTATTAATACCATATTCTGCATGAGCTTATTCTACCAGGTGTGTCAATAAATGTGGATGTTGCATATTATGTAATCTAATGACAAAAAAATTGCATGTTGTGCATATATGCATAGACCCTGCATAAGCTTTGTCTGATGCATACAATTAAAAACAGAATATCTGGGGACCTAACATGGTATGCGTCAAAAGCAATCTTGTAAGAAGCACTAAATAAACCCAAAAGGATATTGTGCTATGGTGTGGTGTGTCGCAAGGCTGATGTCTTTCACCCTTTCTGGAACTCGGCCATAGTCTGGTGACTACAGCTAAGTGTAGGTGACTTCTTTCCCCTGCCTGTCACTGCCTGGAGAGCTTGCCAGTGATTTATAATGTTGTGACAGTCACATAAACAGGCCTCTGCTGCTCAGCCAAGTGAAAAGCACTATATTAAAAAAAAAAAAAAAACACTGAGGTACAACGTGTACTGGCGAATGGTTTGAGTTTGAATGAGAGTAATATCAGCCTTAGATCTGTTCCTAGCCCTAGCTAATTTTAATTTGTTCAGGGTGACAGCTTACTGGAAGGAGTTCTGCAGTATGTGTTAAGTATGTTTGTGTGTGTGTGTGTGTGTGTGTGTGTGTGAGAGAGAGAGAGAGAGAGAGAGAGAGAGAGAGAGAGAGAGAGAGAGAGAGCATGTGTATAGGGAATGGGGGATAATGAAGTCCATTATTATCATTGGTGCAAAATTCTAAAGAACGTTAACTCTCATTATCAGGGTTTTTCCTTGTGTTGGGAGAAAATATGTTCATCCATTATGAAATGTGCTGATAATGACAATGGAGAGCAAACATCAGCGATGTAAGCCGTCATTGGCCTTGGTGGAATAATGGAAAAGGCCCCCTTTCTTATAGACCAGACTGGCTCTTTTATACAGTGACTTTTGTTGCTTCTGTAATGCATGGGGCAGTGGGAGCATTTTTATTTAAATCAGTCAGGGTTTTTATTTTTTTATTTTTTTCATTCCAATAATGCAGGTCTAAGTTTGATAACTTTCATCATAGTGTTTCATGAATACTCACACAATAGCCGTGGTACCGGTGCAGATTTGTTCCTTTTTTGGTCTAGCTGTCTGCAACGGTTTCTTTTTTTAAACCTCTACCAGGGGAAAATGTTTATTTTCAATCTGCAATCTAACATCAGCAAGAAAGTAGTGGCACTGCCTCCTTCCAGAGATTACCTCTCAAGCGACTGTAGGGGAGCAGAATAATAACATTCCATTTCTGTTCAACAGTGGCTCAGAGAATCCACACAAATCAAAATACAGTAATACACTTATCAATCCTTAGCCACAGTCAAAAGCACAATAACACAAAGCTGAGAGAACTAAGAGAGCACCTAGCATTAAATAAAAGACAACATGTTGTTCAAGGAGCAGGTCAGGCTGAAATCAACAAGGGTCCAATACAGGGCAGAAGGCAAAGGCAAACATTTGGGAAAAGAAAACTGGAGCTAGCCAAATATACACTTGTTCACAGACACAGCTGTCCTATTCCCTCTGACCTATTCATTCAGCAATACGGCAAAAAATACTGGTCCAAGAAAGGCACTATCACGCAATCCAACACAGCAGTGAGTTGTACCTTAAGGATACATTAAAAATGGGTCCATCAAGGTTGATCATTTTGGAATGACCATGTCGATAGTAAGCAAAGCATTCAGTGAGGATAAGGATTACTACGGTAACCTGTGAGCCACCACGGCTGCATACTTAGTTGGAAGCTGTTGTCTGCAAAAAAAGGGTGCTTTGGGGCTGAAGCAAAGACATAAAAATGAGGAAAATACCATAAACAAACAGATTCAGATTGGGAGAAAAAATCGCTTATCTCCTGTTCCACAAAACAGTTGCTCTTTTATCTGCAGAATGTTGTTTTCCAAAAACTAGAGGTGGTTAGAATCAGTTTAAAAAAAAAAAAACTTCAGATGAATTGTGTCCATCTGTTTATATAAGTCAAGATAACAGGCTAACAGAAGACCAGGTGCCCCTATCTGAGACAAATGGACTAAGGATGCATTCACATGAAAATCTGTTCGGGTATTTCATTTAAAACACTCACATTGTCGCATGATTCTGTAACCATGAAAAGAAACAAGGCAGTTTTTATAGAAGTACATGACATCACAAACTGTTGTCACAAAATGTATTCGAGTTTGTATTCGATGCAAAGTTTATGTGTATATAAAGGCCTATAATATGACCATAAGTCATTGACAAAACAAAAACAAAATAGAGCTGATGGTTTAATTTCCAGTTAGCATGACCCAGATGACTTGGCAAGATCAGCAATAGTTCACTTTAAACACAGCATGGTTCAACTTTACAACAATGCAATTTCATTAACGCTGATTACATCATGCTGTGCAAAGTCAAGTTCTTCTAAACACACCTGGATTTATTGCAAAGATAAGATTATCAGTTAGGTATGCAGAAAAACACAAAAAAGATATCGTTAGCTGACAGGGGGACACAGCGACACAGCCGGCACTGATAAAGGTCACATAAAGGTGTGCTGTTCTCTGTTATGTCTGGATCCACTTCTCATCAGTCAGATTCATACTCCTACAAGGGTGTCGAGCTTAATTGAAATGGGACTGCAAGACTGAAAAGCAGCTTAAAAGACAAGTATGTGAGAGTCTCCATGTTTGAGTGTGAGAGACTTGGGGACTGAGAGAGAGGAGTGGAGAAGAGGATGATAAGTCATCGGAGATAAAGAGAGAGCCCAGGGGTGAAACCATGTTCCACATAACAGTGACCGATCAAGATATGGTGGGGGAGGTGAAACACTGATAGAAGGTATGACTGTGTAGAGGTATGAAAAAATGAAAAATAAAAAAGTGCACAGGTTAGTCCCTACTTCGAATGGGCTCCCCTGACAATATCCAACTCTTCTTTCCTGCACCCGACAAAGGAGGGAGGCACTGTTTAAAAGCACATTTTATCGTGCCGCCTGTGCCCTCGTACCCTTCAAAGGGTTCAGACAAAGAGCACAACAGTCCAGTGCCAGCATCATGAATTTTCATAAGCAGTTTTGAGGTTCGGAGCATATTTCGCCTCTGAATGATTGACAGTTGCAAAGTGTGCACATATTGACAGTGATTAGAAGCACGAAGGTCTTGCCGTCAATGAATATTCAGGAGCACCTGCCTGAGAGGCAACTCCTTGTGCTCAACAATGTGTGGACGGAACTTTCAGGCACAAGCCTCCACTGAAGTACAATAGAGTACGCTGTCAGGAGAGCAACCTGTGTGTCTAATGAGATTCTTTATCCACTAGTTTATGCTCAAGGTATACAATGCAGATGTACATTAGGGAGTATATGATGATTCTAATGGTAAAGTATGTTGCTGATAATGAGGAAGGGCTGAGGGACAATGTTACGGCGGCACAGCTAAGAGTGGGTGGAGGCACTACAGGTAAATGTGTACATTTACATTTCATTTCATTCTTTTGTGTCTTTTTTAGCGGTTTTACTATTTCTCATTTAACCCTCTTTTAATTTTACTCTAGCCTATGTGTCTTTTCTTTGAGCTCTAAACTGTTTGACATGGAAACTTAGGAATAATGAAATAAGAGAAGTTGAAAAAAAGTAATATTATGCACATCTAGTTATCATAAAAAAAACTACACTATGCACACTACATGGAATGACATCTTTCTTTTTTTAATGAGTATGTAACAATTCAGCTTAAAGATCACATAGCATTAATCCACTAAAAACACAGGTTTTGGTCTCATTCATCCGTTACTGTCACACATATGCTGAAGTGCTGTGAATGGAAGGGACCATGATGTCATCAACACCTAATAATAATATCTTCTGTATCTATGGAAACACTAATGAAGTACCACTTTTCACATTTTCGTTTTTTTTTAATGCTCCTTCTTGGATATTTGCACTGGAGTGATAATTATGGTAGGTGTGGGGTCATTTAAGGTTACACATTTCTGGCATATGAAGCTTAGGGCCTGAAGAAACAAAGTTCATGACAATCTTGTGCATAGGAGGAGGTCATGACATCAGGAAAACTCAATTGATCTGACAACTCCCCTCTTTGGTTGTAATTAGAACTGTCAGTATGCTATTTAAAGAGAAGAGCCAAAGGCATACATTTTGTAGCGGTAATGGCCCGGTAGAAGGGCAAAATGGTGTTACTTTAGTGACTGTGATATTTTAATTTGGCTTACATACTCAGTGTAAAGTGGTGCTAGATGAATTACATGTGCTTCGGTCACATAAATATAGCAGGCTGACATTTTTTAAAGTACTATTGTGCCACAACTCCAAACTGCTCACAATGTATTGTTATTCATAAGACATTAAGATTTATACCAGAATAACAAATGATACAAACTAAATTTTGGTCTAAAAGGAGAAGAAGACATTAAATATTTCAGAAAATACTGAAAATACCAATGTTCTTCAAATTACTGTAATATCACATGCAGAAAAGATGTATTTCTTTATGTAAGCGGAACTTACAAAATTATGCCCTGAATAGTGGAAATATATAAACAATTGGGTGATAGAAGGCATGTATTAAAATGCTTGGTGCCACTGCCAAGGCATATTATTAGATTGGCAAGAATTATAACTTTTCAATCATGCGCAGGGTACAGACACTTTTCCTGCAAACAGCAAAGTGCATTAAGACACTCCATTGCACTTCATGCTTCAAACAATAAAAAAAGAAAAATAGCTGCTTTGGTCAATGCACATTTGTGTTGCCGACTGTTCCTCCCTCCACTGTTGATCATTTGTCATTCATCATATAAAGTCCACCAAATTATTTGATTGGCCTACACATATCTCAGCCCGGCATGGGCTTCTCAGTGGCATGAATATTGAACAAATTTCCCGCATTTATATTTTGTGGATGGGGTAGATTCAGGCTGACTCTGGGGCTAGGGCATTCTGGGACAAGTTACTGTAGAGTCCATACCCCATTTGAATCCCAGTGCCTGAATTCATATCTAACCCTAGTGTACATTTCCTCATCCCACCACCATCTCTTTTCCACTCATTTCCTGTCACTGTTCACTGTCCTGCTGACATAAACCGCAAGATTCTTGAAATGTTTGTTTCATTCAAAAAGCCAGGTCTTTTGCTTTGGTTTTGGTGATCATTTTGACCCCATGCCTACTGAAAACATATTTGGAGTTAGACAATTCCAAAGACTCATTCAAAAGGATCCATAAATGCTTGAATTACCTAAACATACCAAAGGTAACCAGCTATACAGAATAGTGTGCTACAGGCCAGCTGGTATTTATGGCTGAGTGGGTCCCTATTTAAAGTTGCAGACTGTGATTCACTTACATACATCTGGACATGTTCATGTTTGGAAAAAGCCAATGGAGACATTCAATTCCCAATGCCTTATTATGGTTCTGTGTGCCATTTGATGGCATTCATTATTTTATCAGTATCAGTGCCCTTAAAGCAACATTAGGAAGTCCTGACATAAGAACTGACATAATGATACTGATAACAGAGAGATCAAAAGTCAAGACCCACACAACATGAATTTCTCATATTTTGCATATTTAGTCCACCTTTACCCCATTCTGGCATTCGAGGCCTGCACAGCTATGAACTGCTTTAAAAATCCTTGGTGTTTATTTACATTGACATACACCAAACTAAAAGACTATGCAACTTGAAAAAAATCCCAATAGTTTTCAACGCTCTTTCATGATGTAAACTGTGCTTCTCTATTCAACTCATTAAAACATGCACCTGAAGCCAAAGCTTCGCCAGGCATTCACAAAAGCACGGTGTCACATCAGCACAACAAGGAGACTTTAGGCGTAGGCGGTGGTTTGGGGGAAAGGAGTTGTATGACCATCTGTTTAGAATAATTCAAGCTGCCACAGCCTAACAACATGTAGTCACGCATTCAGCAAGCTCCCTGCCGGCGCACACGCCCACTCCCTCAGCAAGCCGCGAGAGCTCTGTGCGGTGCACATGGTCTTGAACATCCCCACACACAGACAGTCGCCACAGCCCACCTGGTCACATCGTCCTGGGCAGCGCGTGCCTAATCCTATCATCTACATGACTCAGCCTGCACTTTAACACAGCAAAGACTAGCATGGCTCTGGCCTGCTGTCAACTGCATCTCCCATATTAACTGCATTACATGCAGGAGGGGAAGGGAAGGGAAGGGGAGAGGGGAGGGGAGGAGACAGGAGGAGGCAGAAAAGACAGCAGAGAGAAAAAGAGAGAGGAGGAGGGGGTCGGGAGGGGGGAGGGAGCTGCTGCACGGCTGAGGCATGCGCTGCAGTTTCCATAACAACTACTAAACCTGCTCCAACAACCGTCAGTGGAACAACATTTTTACTTGTCAAGTGAGCATTAAGAGAATCTGCATGAGCAATAAGGATGAAATGAAAACAAAAGTCCTTCCAATCCACTAGAATGGCTAATGGTGAGAGAGCTTTTTGAAAATGAGGTTTTGGCTACTTCCCAAAATAATATTTTTAGATGTTTTTTTCCTAAATACATAGAAAATAAATAAATAAATTTGTTTCTCATATGCTCTCTATGTTCATTTGTGACGAGTAATCATGTCACATACCATGAAAATCTTGACAAGTTGCTTTTACTGCCACCACTGGTGCTCACCCCTCCAGGCGAAGTGTTGTGTACACACAAATACTTAGGGGATCAGGGCAATCAGGGATGCTGTTATTTTTTGAAGTGTGCAGATTTGTTAATACAGCTGATCCATTCTAGAAGTTAAGTAACAGCTTACAGAAACCGTGGTCTAGTTCTGTTTCAACTCCTGGATATTCGCCTCACGTCACTTTTTCTAACATGGGCATGAAAACAATTCATGCCGCCCATTCTGGCATGCGGACGCCCATATGCCATACAATGCTAGGCATCAAACAGAACATCCACTAGACAATGATGGAATGATGGTTCTGCACGGTGTGAATTGGTTTGTGATCAAAGCCTGCTGGACCGGATTGTGCCCCCCATGAATCACGAAGCGAAGAAGAGCGTGCAGCATGTGATGTGGAGCATGTGGCACACAGAGCAGCTGTATGAGCACCCCTTGATCATAACCTTGTTTTCTCTCTCAGTGGGAGCCATGACGACCAGCTCATAGAGAAACATACCTTCTCTCATTCCGGTCAGAAATGCATGGCAATGTGAGGACAGAGGTGGAGTCGCTGTTGAGTCTGAGGAAGGGGTGCGAACAAGAGACTGGTGATAGGGGGTCTGGGATATCTGGTGATGATTTGTGGGGAGTGGGGTGAGTGAAGGATGGCCGGCATTAAACATTGGGGCTCGTCCAGAAGACTTTTTTTTTTTAATTATTAGTGATGGCTTCATCATTGCCAGCTTGGAGCGGCAGTAACCTTCAACGAGGTCTGACGGGCCTTGGTGACCAGCAAGAGAATGTAGAGAGAGAAAGAGTGTGTGTGTGTCTCTCTGTGTGTGTGTGTGTGTGAGAGAGAGAGAGAGAGTGAGAGTTTTTTTGCTTTTGCATTCCACTCAGATGGCGCCTGGGGGCTATAACCCTGAGAATCCGTATTAGGTGAGCCAAAGTCACCATTAATATAGAGCAGTGGGCCATACTATAACCTTACCCTCCACATCTCTGGGGTGTGCTGGAGAGAAAAAAATTGGGGGGCTTTGTAGCAATCACTTGGGAGGATTTTCAAAAAGTGACCTCTTACCAAAGTCAATCCTTTGCTTTTTCATTTTTTATCTGTTTTTACTCCATAGGCTCAGTCAGCTCGATCAACCCATCTCCTTCATCAACCAGTTAGTACTTAAGTTTTTGGGGTTCAACTGACATACGTGTAAGAGATGAACAAAAGGGAGAGGGTGAGAAAATGTTTTGCAAATGAATGATTGAAGGAATATTAGTTTTGGACCTCAGCAAATCACTGATTAATCCTGTTAAGGGCCAATATTTGTAATAGAGTAAATCCAGAAGTCTCGTTTTAAGTCCATTTAATATTCATGCAGAAAAGAATAGAGGATCACAGTGCCGTAGTCCAATTCAAAGGTGCTTGGACTCTGTTATTACATATTTTGCCCAAAGGCCAGACACATTTTGTTCCATTTCTTTACTGAATATTTAAACATTATATTTCTGTCTCTAGATAGGAACAAAGAGTGTAACACTGTGAGCAGTCAAAGACAAATGCATCTGAATGTAAAAAAGGCAGAGACTACCACCAGCTAAGGATTAGGTCACGGAATCTCAATTCCTTTCGACGGAATGAGGGTCTCCTTGAATCCAGACAGAACCACAGCCTGCTGTTCACCTGATTCAATTGCTGTGAGTAGGGGGGCGGAAGGAGAACAGGTCGTATTTATCAGCTTCCATGTAGGGGACCATGAGCAGGAGCCAGACACATATCAAAGACAGGTAGCAGGGGGGCAGGTTTGATGTGAGCCCAACCAAAAACTATGGGTTCTTCTCAGGTTCTAACACAGCAATAAGCGATACAATATGTCTTAGATTCTATATGAGTCTAAGCAAAATTAGGCATTTCTGGTCTTTAAATAACAATGCTTAGAAGCAAACACACAGCTCTACACAATGCTATTTATCTAAGAATTGTGGCCTAACTATGAATTCTTTATACTGAATAAACACGACAAGTTAAAGTGGTTACATTATTTTTAAAAAATATAAAAAATACAGTACCTTCAAATGTCTCAAATGCCATGTACTACATATCCACTTAATCCAGTAGGAAAATACATATACCATATAGACAGCTGCAGTATTGGGATTTCTGAAAACAGGAAAAAAATAGTTTTACTGTGTGCAGCATGAAGGGTGATGAAAATGCTGCCTGCTCATTTGGGGGGGGGGGCAGTTTTTAATTAGAAGTAGCAAACTCAGAAGCAAAAAAATAAGACTTATCTGAGCACATAAAGCTGGCAAAGCCCTGATGTGACACCCTACATAATGTTGAGATACAAATGCAAATTCAGTCTTGTTTCAAGAGGTTTAAAAATAAATTGAATATGTCAAACGCATCCACAACTAAAAGTATTTTACAGCAAAAAGCACATATGAAGGAAAAATTACTGAGAAAATTCATTTTCACATATCACCACGCATTCAGAGTTGTGACTGTCAATGAGAACAAAAAGAACTTTGGTGGCTCAGTTAATTACATTTGAAAATCTAATTAAATTAGTCATTGGGATACTGAAGGCTTGATGACTAAAATTGCTGTATTCAGTCATTTAAATGAGAACAGTGTTAAAAAAAATGGATAGTTAAATAATCATCATTCTAAAATTACAGGCAAAATATTCCCAATACCATAATGATTTTGTTATTTTGAGATCTTGCAAAACAGGGAGGTTGCACTTCAGCTATAAAAGCAGCGACACTCCTCTATAGCTCCCATTTCAAGGGTCCCACTTGAGGCCAATTTAGAGTACACCAAGGTGTCCTTGCATCACCAAGGACAGGCAGAAGCACAATGTGGTAAAGGAAAACACAGAGACAGCAACTGCGCAATAAAAGGCTTTCTCCTGTCCTTGGTGCCCAGCTGCAGATGTCACTGCTTATACCCCCTCTCTTTAGTCTCTCGTAGACTGTTTGCTCTTTCAGCGTGGGGTCTGGTAAAGCCCTCTTGAGGCTGATTTTTCTTTGGTAGCAGCAGGGAATCTGTTGACCGTTCATTCTTATGCTGCCGATAGCCTTGAGGCAAAAGGCATGGTCTATCTCATGCTGTCCAATACCCTCTTGTCCCCTAACACTGGATAGCAGCTATCATGTAATAGTCATTACTAATTGGCTATATCCATCTTTAGCTTTGGATATCCTATTGCTTTCACTTGCTGTATACTGCCGCACAACCATAACCTGTCTAACAATATGAAATCTTTCAACTGACTGTGAAATCCTCACTGCCTCTTCCTTGTTTGTCTGGTTCGCTCGTCTTGCCTGTTTTGCCCACCAGCCCCCTCGAGGGTCTCTCTCTCTCACTCACGGCTCCTGTGGTTGAGTCTCGGCAGTCCTCTGACCTTTGCACAAACAGATCGATCACTCCCTCTCTTCCACATTGTCACCTTTTCTGTTCTCTGCTAAAAATACACAAAAAACACCTCATTCAATCTTGCTACCAACAACCTTCAGTCCACCATTGGCATGCCTCTGGCCTTTCCTCTTCTGCCATTGTAGCTCAATCCATGGACACTAAATACTACTTTTTGTTTGCTTGTTCTCATTGTTATTGTCCTTGCTCGGTTGTTATGGTTCCCTCAAGTTCTGTGTGAAGCCGACATATGACCTCTGACCTATTCTCTAAAATGAAGGTCCATCCTTTAACAACCTCCTGTGGTCCAATGGATTCTAAGGTCAGTCCTAGGGAGGTTACATCATTCTGCTTGTCCAGTAAACATAGGGGTCTTGCGTCACATTCCTCTAATAACCTGTCTGCAGTCATGTCTATCATATCATGACGGAAAATATAAACAAAAGTCAGATTTTGTCAGAAAACTACTGAGAGCTGGGTACATCACTCTCTCTGGGCAGTCGAAAAAGAAATTGTTGCATCCCAGATCATCTTTTTTGCCCATCAAAGGATGTCAATATTCTATTCATGTGCAGCGTGACATTTTTACTGCATAGTCATACATACGTTCATTGTTGTAATAATCATAAATCTTAATAGTTCCCATTTTCTCCAATGATGGAATCTCCTGGGTGACCCCCTTATCTGTTGAACAACACTAACAGATGAGTGAAGAAAGGGAAGGTCATTGCAAAGGCAGTGGTGACACCAGCAAAAAAGGGGGAAAAAACAAGCTTGAACCTCTTAAAGCAGAAATAAAGGCAATAATCTCCAGATCAGCGGTCCACACACATGCCCTTGACTCAGCGGGAGAAAACAGGCAGTCAGGCGGCAGCTGTGGAGAAGATTACTCAGACGAGTCTCTACGTTGGAGTGTCTCAATCAGCATGGAGTGGGGAAGGGGTCATCGGCCGTCCGCCCCGTCATGATTCCAAGGGTGCTCCACCACTGTACAAGTGTCTAATGAAACAAGTCTTCCTGAGTGCAGAGTGGAGTGTCGCGCCAATATGAATATATATGTGTGTCCACTCAAAAGGTCCTCTTCAATGGGCTATGCTCTTGGTGAGCACCGCAAAGTCCGAGGTGTCATTAAGGGAGGAAATTGAATTCATTAGGGTGTCACAGTACTTATGGTCACACATGTGCACACAGATAGTAAGGAGAGACAGGGAGAGGGTGTTAGAGTGAGTAATAGTGAATTTGGTGAAGGGAGTGAGAGACTTGGAGAAGCCCAGGCTAGCATTTTCACAGCACTTATTTGGGCCAGGCTGTGCTGTGACAGCTTCGGTGCCACCACCACCACTGTGAAAAAGTCCACACACAATGAAAAATAAATAAATAAAAAAGCTCGACAACATATTAAATCTGATGCTGCTGTAACGAAAACCAAGCAGTGATAATAATAAGCTCTGATGGGGTCCTCTTATGGCCCATCGATTTCCAATAGTCGAGATCATAGAAAGCTGGGGGGGTAATTACACTGTGCAAGCAGAGGTCGTTCTGAGCAAATATCATTATCATCAGATTAGAATGGGAGGCAGGGGGGTGGGGGGTTGTGTGTGTGGTGGAGGGGATGGTGGGGGTTGAACACGGCAGGGTGAAGGAGACCCAGAGGAGAAGTCAGCAAGGGGAGAAGCCAGTGGCACACCAGTAACTGCCTGTGACCCTGATCATCTGTGCCTCGGTGCAACACACACACACACACACGACCTGTTCCCAGCTCGTTCCCCCCGACCGCCATCTCCAAAGGTCGGCCCTACATCATGCCGGCAATGAGCCCCGCAGCCTCCAGGTCAGCCCCACCAGACACATTCATCAGTCAGCAGACACATCTCGATGATGAGTAAGATCTCCCAAGACACGCATGGCACGTGGAAACAAAGATGGATTTGTATATGCAGCCTGGAGGAGGGACTACCCTTGAGCTCCACTGCTAATGGGGCTGGCCTGGGCATTGCATCATATGGGGAGAGAGGGGGCAGTAAGGGGAGTCATCACATCTGTCTGAAACAAGGAACACCCTGGTAAATGTTTCAGGGAGCAGCTGGCCTAAAGAGACGTGACATCGACCTTGTGTTAATGTTCACACGCTGTAAGTGGTATTAAGCAACGGATGACAGACTGGACATCGAGGAACATTTCCCCTGACCTGGGTGGGAGGCAGCACAGAACTCTCCTTGCCAACACGAGTCTTCCTGAGAGCAGAGAGAGGCCACCAGAACTTATCAGCATTCCACTGCTCAACCACCACTTTTTTCCTCCAGAGTACGTTTAAGGACCGACCATATTCCCCTGTGTCAGAGGTGGCAGCTTGACCATTGCATGGAAGCAGATGGTGCGAGCGCTTGCCGGTCCCCGCACGTCTTGTGTCGTCGGACAGGCGTTACCCCAGCGAGTGGCCCTGGAGTCGTAATGGCCCCCGCAGCGGCAGGCTTTTCCTGCAGGAGCCCCGAGACATCTCTATCTCCAGAGTGCAGCTGAGGGAGAGGGAGCATGCTAGCACGCTCGGCCGGCTGCATTAACATAAACAAGCGCAGGCAGCGGGGCGCACCTGTCAGAAGGCTGTCAGAGATGGAGGGGGGGCGGCAGGGAGAGGGCGAGGGAGAGACGACTCCGCATTAACCTCCCAGCTTATCTCCCCCAGGCTCCGCGGCACAGACCCCGAGAAAAAGCGCGGATTAGCGCCGCCGTCAAGGAATTGGTTTTGGGTCCTTGTCATTCCAGTGTGATTATTAGACCTCGTGCACACGCCAGCAAGCACACCTCAAACTGCAAAAATGCACACACACACACACACACACAAAATTATAAACGTGCCTCTTACTTGCTCACATACACACATTCACACAAACACACAAATATGCATTCAGCTCTTCTAGCTGCTGCCCAGGCACTTTCTTCTCAATGAGGAGGGGGAATCCCTGGTGCTCGGTGTCATCCATCTTTACCAGTGCAGTGGCACATTCCTGCCGTCATCTTTGCCACTCTAAGCAATGCGGCTGCCACTGGGTTGGGTGCAGGAGCACGCAAGGATCACTGACAGGGTGGCAGGCAGGTGGTGTGTGTGTGTGTGTGTGTGTGTGTGTGTGTGTGCATGTGTGGGGGGTGGGGGGTCAACATGTGAAGGGGAAAGAGACTCCCCGCATGCTTGACGAGCGAAGAGGGGATAAAGGATGTCTCCTTCATGCAGCGCACAGAGAGCCACTAACTCCACTTTATCCCTCTCTCCCTCTTCTTGCACTCATCCTTTTCCTTTTCTTTCCTTTTCTCTCTCTCTTTCTCCCTCTCTCTCCATGTTCTCCTTAAAAAAATCATCTTCCCCACTCCAGACCTGCTGTGCCACTCTAGGCTATACTGCTCTATGACTGAAGGGCTCTCTAGCTGCTGACGCATTGCTGCCGGGTGAGCGCCACAGTAACTTTGGCGTCGACTAATCCATATCCACAGACCTCATGCCCAATCAGATGTTGCTGAACGCAGGACGGGAGTCAATAGCTGCTTAATGACTAAAGAGAATAATGACAATAACAATCGCAGCCTCTCCCTGCCGACGTAATTAAGAGGAGCATGAAAGGCTTACCGAGGGAGACTGGTCTCCAAGCAAGGCAGTAATTAGACAAGCCCACCAAGATGCAGAAAACGCACTAAAGCGTTGGCTGATTTGCACGATTTTACATGGACGCTGTTTGTGTGATGGACACAAAGAGAGAAAAGGACAAAAGGGTAGAGTGACAGACTGGCCAGGTGCAGTAGCCTTAGAGGATGAGGTTGACTTGCAAGTAAGCCTCACCAAACTTATGATTCTTGCAGGAACAATGCCTGTACTGTAAAAAGGAACACCGTTAATAAGTGCAGCCACAGAAGCTGAGAATCTAGACGTTTCACCACATGGCCTCTTTGCTATGCCTCCACCTCATTCACATCACCCCCAACAGGCCTCCTTAGCTCCCTCTCAGCTTGCGTTCAGGTGCACAGAAACAATTTGACTACTCATTTGAGAAAGGAGTAAATATAACCCAGCCCTGGCTTTGTTACGCATTCAGAGAGCACTGCAGCCCCGTGCCTAATTTTCTGGTGCGTTCACAAAGGCAGAGGGCGTTTCTGTGGAGAGGGGAACCCTGGCGTTCTGCCGTTTCCCTTCACTTCCCCACTCTCCTCATTTCACAGCAATTATCCCCAGTCATTCTGCACACTCTGCCATGAAAAAAAAGAAAAAAAAACTCAAGGGAAGGGCCTCTAATTGCTTTCAAAATGGAAATAAAAAATAATCACACGGCTGCTTTGTCAAAACGGCTTCACTTATTCAGCGTTTGGGTTGGTGTGTGTATGTGTGTGAGGGGTAGGGGAGGGGGCAAGAGGTTAATCTAGTTTAGTTCTTTCGTGTGTGTATGTGGGGGGGTTCATCATCAGGTCTACCTGTAGAAATATATTTTTATTGTCACTGGAACATCTCTCTATCTCTTTCTCTCTGTTGGCTGAAACAACTTGATGGTGGGAAGGGGGTTTGGTGTTGAGATGGTCACTGCATGTTTCCTGGTTCTCTGAGTGGCTGAAAACATTGAGGACAACAGGAGGTAAAGGAACAGAGCATGAGCCTGATATCAGAGAGAGAAAAAAAACAGAAGAGAGAGAAGAAGAGTTGAAAAGAGACAGAGAGAAAGTAATGACAGAGAAACTATAACTTATAACTTATAACTTATAACTATTTCTGTATACAATTTTGAAGCATATTCATGCTTAAGCACCACGTGGTAAATTTCCCAAAACTTACAGTATGGAGTACAAATGTCTCTCAAAACAGCAATTCTTTACAATCAATAGGACATCAATATGTTAAAACAGGTAATATTATGGCACATGGGTCTGACATTATGCAAGGCAAATGCCACCCCAGAATTAGAAGTGAGGAGATTCTCTCTAATTACTACAGAGGGTAGTCGACGCCCCATGTAGCCAGAGAGGATTTCCCCAAGTTGTCTGTCTCTTTTCTTTAAAACACTTTCATAGACTGACACACTTAAGAGGGCTGCTTTGTCACTTGTGAAACAGCCTTGCAATCGTCTTTGTACTCTGGATGCTCTCTGAGCAATGATTAAGTGTAAGGCACAGAGACCAAAATGTCAGCGCTGAGCCCCATTTTTTGAAGTTTAATGTAAAACATAAAGACACAAAGGAAATGTTAATGAATTGTCTGTGGAGAGCGAGATCAGAGGAGTCAAACGAACTCCATATCGCACCTAAAGACCTGGCATTTAATTAAAGCAGCTCCAAAGGAAAAAAAAAGAAAGAAAGAAAAAGAAAAAAAAAATGCTGCCCAGTCACAGCAAAGCTGACAGTGGATTCGCTTGAAGCAAATTAAAGAAATCAATTACTGCCTTTTGAAGGTGTAGAAAAAGCTGTGCAGCAGAGCCACCCAGTGCCACGGCAAAATACGATGCCAACAGGAGGGTGAGTCACAGAGGTAAAGAGTGGAGATGACCGTAAAGGGGAGGAGAGAAGAGAAGAGGAGGAAAACAGAGGAGGAGAGGGGTAGTAAAAAAAAAAGAGAGAGCAGAAGAGTAGTTTATGAGAAAGAAAATCCAAGGGAAACATTATAACTACAGCTGGAGTGTATCATGTCATCGTCTCTTCGGAAACGGAATCGGAGAAGAAACAGTCAGTGTGCTCAACTGGAGCTTCAAATCAGTTTTTGTAGCAGTAGATCCAACTTCTGACAGATTGAGCATGTCTGAAACAGTGCCACATCAAAAGAAAAACACAGCATCTCAAGCAGTCTGAATGGATGAAGAGAGCTGTACAAGGTAAAATCGAGTGATTACAGATGAACATGAACTTGCCCATCACCACTCAAAAATCTGAAAAATTAACAAAACAAAAATCTTTTTAATAAACATACAGTACATAAATGAAAGCAAGTTGTTAGAACACTAACTCTGCAATAGAGTTATCAGATTTGGGTAAACAAATTAGCTGACAAAAACACTTCTAGCTCGAGTTATTTGTAAGACTAGTATATTTGTTTAAATGCCAGTCATGATACATTATTGTAGTACTAAATGTCAGTGACAAATGTTTTGCAAGCCCTAAACATGAAAAGGAGTGTAGCTGTATTATAAATTAATCTTTCACCTCATTTGAATAATTTGTGTTTTAAAGATGTCACAAACAAAATTAAGGGTGTGTCCAAGATAAAGTACCTTACAGCAATCCTGGTTTAGTGTTGACAAACAGATAGAAAATTGGAGTGTGATGTAATTGTTCTGTGCAGAGCTATGCCCTCCTACACTTCTTCCTCCAGACCAGCGCTGAGTGGGCACTGTGCTGTCAGAGGCAGTGACGGGCACCTTGGCATGGCGAAGCTGTGCCCGAGTGGGCTGACTTCTCTGTCTGGGTAACGGCAACAGCGACCCATTCTTCTGGGGGCTTGGAAGTGTTGACAGGTGTGAAAGAGACACTTCATCTCCCCTCCCATCATCCCTCGGTCTCCACTCTCTCAATGTTGTCTGTTTTCACTCTCTCTCTCTCCCTCTCTCTCTCTTTGTGCCCTTCTCTCTCTATCTCTTGCTCTCTCTCACGTTTTTTCTTTGTCACACAGTTTCTTTCTTTCTCTCCCTTTCTTTCTCACGCCTTCTCCCTTTCTCTCGCTCAAATTCTTTCTCGCTCTCTCTCTCTCTCTCTCTCTCTCTCTCTCTCTCTCTCTCTCTCTCTCAGTGAGAGCACCCCTAAAGGAATCTGGTGGCTTTCAGCAGACATGACAGCTCTATGAGATAGGCTGTCATCTGCTCTAGGCTGAGCCCCACTGCGGCTCACACCTCATCAAATTGTGCCAAGCACAAGAAGAGAAGGGGGAGACTTGAGGAGAGGGTAGGAGGTGAAAGGTGTTTAGCAATTGGCACATACTGGCTCCCATACATGCAGAGTGTCAACCAAAGCTGAGGCAAAAAATGCCCATCTCCCCTGACCCCTGACAAAAAAATAAGAAAAGGAAGAAAGAAAGGTTCAGTAATGTTCGGTGCAATAATGCTTAATGAATTCCTTTTTGTGACAGGTTCAAATGCTTATCATCAGAGCTGTAGTAGTGCCCTTTCTGCCCAGTCTGCAGTAGGCACCTGCTGGGAACTCTGGCGCAACTTTACGTGTGCATGTGCACGTGCATGCATGCGTGCATGTGTGTGTGTGTATGTGTGCGACGTGCGTGTGTGTGCATGTGTGAAATGTGAACAATAGGGGTCATTCGCACTCCAACTGTTTACACACAGCTAAACACACAGCAGGTGAGCTGAAAATCTCTACTTGACCCAGTGATTATGAGCTTGCATACAGTAGAAAGCTTTTGCGCATCAAAGCTCTCCAGTCGAGCATGGCAGTCGTTTCAACCTCATCAATAGGCTCTCAGGACTGAGACCGTAGAAAGAGCTTGTGCCACTAAATTACACTCCTCTAGAGCGCTTTTCCATTGTGACAGACATAATCTTCAAAAATATGAGAAAGCTTACACAACTTCACGTGTTAACTCTTCGACATATAATATAGGACTTGTAACAATTTTAAAGTTTTATAAAAAAAAAATCCGCCTAGATGTAGTACAGTTGGTAGATTTCCATCACTGGGCAACCTTGGGGCCATCCCAGCTGGGTGGTGCTGGGATGCAGGAAAACCCAAGTGGTGGTGAGCAGGAAAAAGTAAAGAAAGTAAGAATATTAAGGTTGAATGAGGTGTTGTTAGAGGACACCCAATGCTGTCTGTAGGAAAAAGAATGAGAAAATCTGATACAACATAGACCTGGCCAGCAATGAAAATGGAATTGATACTGGAACTGTCTTTCTGATGATAGGTATCTGTAACTGCTAATGTCAGTGTTATGATTTTCTTTTTACTTGGGGTGTTTTTAGTTGCTGTTTTTTTTCCTATTGGATGATTTATGATTCTATTCCAAGTTTTATTAGGAACATAAAAATGTCATGACAACTGGTTTGTATGTTCCGTTATTGGTAAGATTTCTTTGTCTTTGGACAGTAAGCATAAAGCTCCTTTTTTTCCCCAGGCCACATTTTTTATAGAAATTTCCTTCCGACTGTATAAGAGGGGTTGATGCGGTGGGATGTTTGATAGAGGTGTCGGAACGTCAGGATGTCTGTCTCTGCCCGCCGGTTTCAGAGCAGCGGCTTTGAAACCTTTCCCCCCCCTCGGAGACCAGGTTAGTTGGCCTTGTCCGACACGGTGCTGCAGTAACAACATATGGACAGTAGGGAGCATCAGAGGTAAGACTATGATCTTGTCAGATCTGTTACTGTTAAGGCACACCATGGAGAGGGTGATCCCCACTGATAATTACAAGCAAGACTGTGGAGAAGGTCAGATAAAGTTCCTGGACCACTGGAAGTTTCTTGCTTTCTTTAAAATATGATTTTCACAAGGTTTACATCTGAGCCTCTCCCTCCACATTTTTTTGCCCAACAATGTTCAGCCTTAAAAAAATCTCACTGATGCCTGATCAACGTGAGGGTTAATAATATAAAAAAGATCATGAATATGAATGAGGTAAATGAGAGCAGACAAACGCTATTCCTTATCTCAATGAAGATTACACATTTTCCTTGAACTTCCATCAAGGATGATAGAAGAGAAGAGATTTGAGAGGAGGAAAAAATGAATTGCCTACTTGTCAGGAAATTTGATGGACATTGATAAGGCTACATTATAAACCAGTAATTTACAGGGTTCAAATGAGTTGACCATGTGTGAGAGAGTGAGGTCACCTCCAGAGCATCCTTGTCTCACTGGTCGTTCAACACCCATAATAACTCTTTTCACCTATAATCACATTTCTGAGATGACATTGGGGGGGACTGATTATTTTTAGCAATAAATCCTGATGGAAGGGCGACGGAAACTGATTTTTCCGATGTATGTGCATAAGGCAACTATATGTGACAGTCAGCCTTAATGGCCATTGTAAATTACCTCTCAGGGTGTTGGTTATTAAGTTTTGTGGATGGACAAATAATTTTGTTCATGCCAGACGGATTAAGTCTTGGTATCTGGCCAGTCATCTGTAATCACAGCCATTAAAAAGCCAGTGGTGGTGGGAAGAGTAGTGAAAAAATCTACTTAAGTAAAAGTACAGTTTACTCAACAGAACAGTATTATTGAAAAAAATACTCCAGGTAGAAAATATCAAACCATTTAAATTTTGACCACTTTGACCAAAGAAAGATCATTTTCTTTTTTTGGCTACGATTCCCTCTCGAAGACATGTCTGCAAGGAGAAAGTGCTGAGTAATTGCTTGCACAATCGTCCAGATACTGTGGGATAAGATAAGCTAGTGAAACTTTGCTTATAAGCCATCAGTGCACGGGAGGATCATGCTCAGGTGGGCTTGAGAAGCAGAGCCATTCTGTTCCAGGCAACCTGCAGAGAAGCCTCAGCAAGAGAAAGAAGGGAAATTGGAGAGTGGAACAAAGCCAGGGCCTCTCCCGCTGTGACCTGCAATAGCCTAGGATCTTGTGGGATCGCTGAAGCGATTTTTTGGAAGCAAGTTTTTTTTTCTTTTCCCACACTGTCAATATACTGGTAGACTAAATAAACATCATGCTGGGGACAGTGGGCTTGTGCCTCCTGCTAGCCTCCGGTGGGATGAGCCATCCACTGAGCCGTCATGGGCACAACGCAGGGCAAAACAAACTACTGCTCATCTCCTTCGATGGTTTTCGATGGGACTATGACCGTGATGTGGATACCCCGAACCTGGATGAAATGGCAAGAGATGGAGTCAAGGCCACATATGTAACCCCATCTTTTATTACCGTCACCAGTCCCACTCACTTTACCATCCTTACAGGTAAACAAAATGCAACAAAATAAAGCAATGTACATCTGTTCAACACATTTCAGTCAATGCGAAAGTGCTCAGTCTTAGGTTAAGTATGCTCATGTTACTGACTGTATTTATTTCCAATCTATGATATATAAATTAAGAATGAATAAGGACCTCTATGATTATGTTGAATTGTTATTAGACATTAAATCAATCTGGTACCTTTTTCTAACTGTCTAAATTCTTTGTAATGATTTGTAATGACCTTAGTTGTGCAGAGATACAAGAGTCTTCCTATGAATGCTAAACTATGACAAAAGTATACACATGTAATGTTACAGGATTAGCCTGTTTATTTTATTTAGTCTTACCAGCCTATCATACGATATATGGAAATATCAACAAAACATTTTACAGATCTCAATATTGTCCATTTGTGTGTGTTTTCACATCACATTTGTTGTAGTTTTGTTTTTAAAATCAACTTAAAAACTTACGAGAAAGAAAGAAAGAAAGAGAGGTTCCGTAATGTTCAGTGCAATAATGCTTAATGCATTCCTTTTTGTGACAGGTTCAAATGCTTATCATCAGAGCTGTAGTAGTGCCCTTTCTGCCCAGTCTGCAGTAGGCACCTGCTGGGAACTCTGGCGCAACTTTATGTGTGCATGTGTGTGTGCGTTTATGTGCATACAGTATACTCCTTTTGCTGTAGTGAGTGCATCTCTCAGCAGAGCCATCACCTAATGACAGCATTTGAGCTGAAATCAAAAACTATAGTTGCAGGTGGACAAAGACCTTCTAGTTGCATCATTCAACAGTTACTGCAGTAGCCTAGACACTGGTATCATTTAACACAATATTTTCTGACATACCACAAAAACAATAGTTTTTATTGTGACAGGCCCATCTTTAATACATATTATGTATGTACCTGTGTATTCTTTTTAGATTTGCACCTCTCAACCATGGTTTCCCAATGACAATTTTTTCTATTTGCAAGTTATCTATGTCTAGTAATCTTATCTAAGTTGTTACAGAGTCACAGGAGTCTTTTTACAACTCAAGTCATCTTTGGCTTTGGGTGGGAAATAAAGGTGACTCAATTGAAATTCAATTCCTCTAATCTCCAACACTGTTCCAAAGCGCCCGGACCAGGAGTGTCGCAGCACTCAAACCTGGAATGATTTGTTGCATTTTTATGTGCATTGAGAAGCCTAGAGTGCACCAGACAATGAATACTAAATGCACTGACACTGGAGGTGTCTCTTCTCAGGGCGCTACATTGAGAACCATGGGGTTATTCACAACATGTGGTTTAACACCACCACCTCAGAAAAGAAGTCATACTGGCAGACACAGTTTGTGGATGAATGGTGGGACAACGGCTCCCTGCCTATCTGGATCACTGCCCAGAGGCAGGTAAGAGCCAAATGGCTATTTCCATTAGTCCTACAAGATGTGTGTATGAATGTGTGTGTGTGTGTGTGTGTTTAATATCTGACATATACCTCCCATAGCCAGTTTTTGCAATGGCAAGAGTTCTACAATCAGAAATAACTCCACAAAAAGGTTTTTTTGAATTGTATAGAATGCCATGTTTCTAATAACGCATCCTCTAAAATGCTCAGGGTTTGAAGGCTGGCTCTTTCCACTTCCCTGGCACAGCTGCAACCTACCAGGGTGAGAAGGTCAGTGTAAGCGAAGTGGAGCCAGCTATCTACAACTATGGCAATGAGACTCGTTGGCGTCAAAATATTGACATGATCATGGGTTCCTGGTTCCGTGACCAAGACCTGGATTTCGTGGCCTTGTACTTCGGGGAGCCAGACAGCACTGGCCACAAGTTTGGGCCTGACTCTCCTGAGCGGAAGGAAATGGTGAGGCAGGTGGACCGCACCGTGGGCTACCTGCGCAACTCAGCCGAGAGGCACGGCCTAGGCGACAAGCTGAACGTCATTATCACTGCTGACCACGGCATGTCTACTGTACAACGTGATGGCAACGTCGAAGAGATCGTTCTGCGGAAAATTCCTAACTTCTCTTTCAGTGATCTGGTTTTCCATCTGGTGGACTATGGACCTACGGGGATGCTCCTTCCCAAAGAGGGCCAGCTAGACAAGGTGTACAATGCTCTGAAGGGGGCGCACCCACACCTGCATGTCTACAAGAAGGAGGAGATGCCAAACCGTCTCCACTTTGCCAACAACGACCGCATTTTACCCATTATTCTCTGGGCGGACCCTGGATATGTCATTAATGGGGTAAGATACAGTATAAGGACAAAACTATTAAAGAGAAAAAGCAGTGGAGACAGTGGTATGAACGAAAACACAAAGAGAAAAAGAGAGAAGACTAAAAAGAGTATGGCACGCTGTGTTAGCACCAAGCTACTTTATGCCTGCCCTGAAGCTAACTGAAAGATGCATGGGCCTCTGTGCAGTCAGGAACAGAATTGAAAGTAGTGTGAGGAAACTTTTAATATTTCACTATTCGCAGTTTCTAGGACACCAACCCACTCCTCTATGATCCCCAGTCTGTGTCATAATGATAGTTCTCCCCAGTATGCATGATGAGTATTCTAATAACATGCCATTCTTCAAAGGGGTCCAAAAATATCGATGGAATTACCAAGTTAATTTGGCTTGCAGCTATGAAGGGAAAAAAATTGAATCTTTTCGACCAGAAACAAGGAATTAAATTCTAATCTTAATACATTACAATTTTAATCAAGTGCATTATCACCTTCCCAGGATAATCCAGGTTTGGCTGATGGCATGCAGAGTTTTCTATTGCCTCTTGCAGCTTTTCATGCCCCACAATTCCATATTAGTATTTACGTCTCACTGGGCTCACAGTAGTACTGAAGCTCCTAAATAAAATAATAATGCAACATGAGGAAATGCTTCAGCTTTTCCAAATTTGAACATGCATCCACATTTTTCTCTCCATCGAGCACCCACACCTGCATTTCTTAGAAGTAAAAAAAGTACAGCGTATCTACATGGTATGAATCACGACAACAAAGACGTAGTGCTTTGAAACCCCCAATCAAACCACAGTTTATTTCTAGAGGTGGTAATTACATCTGGTGGTGGGTTTGAGGTTGTGGTGATTAGGTAAGAGCATGTTCTGGCAGAGAGCTAGTGGTATACCACCAGTTATGCATACTCTAAGCATAAACAAGCAAACTCATGTCCTAGTTCTTTGAAGGTTCTTCCTAGGTCTTAGTTTCACGTTTATCTATGTCCTTCAGAGTTATCAACATATTTATGATCTGCCTTAAACAGCTTTGAGACAGTTAATGGTTGAATGGCAAGCCATGTACCAGTAATTCATATTACAAAAGCTCAGAGTCCCATTACCTAGATCTTATCTGTTTTGATTGTCTGTTTCTTTGAACAAAATCGTGTACTGTTTCATAGAGGTATCAGTGAGATTGAGCCTTTTATACATGCCACATATCAGTTATCAGTTGGCCAATATCGCCATCTGCTGTTTCAAAGTGATAATAGTGAAGATAGTGAAGGCATAAACTCACACACTACAGAGGATACAATAGATACTCTATTTTGTGAATTAAAATTGCTCAATGGTAACATTCTCAGTCAAATAATAAAATTAACTGGAAGTATTTGAGATATTTCTCTTACTCTTGTCTAAACATCAACCACAATTTCCTGTTTCTGTTTTCACTTGCAGTACTTCCCAGTGCAGTTCAACAAGGGTGAGCATGGTTTTGACAATCAAGGTCTGGACATGAAGCCCTTCTTCCGGGCAGTAGGGCCAGACTTCCAAAAAAACCTGGAAGTTGGTCCCTTTGACACTGTCAATATTTATCCACTAATGTGCCACCTTTTGGGCATCACACCTGAGCCCAACGATGGACAACTGGACAACACCCGTCATATGCTTGTAGCGCCACCACCACCAGAAGGTGAGAAATGTCTCTACACAATATTATAAGCTATTTTGATTTAGCATAGTTGCTGCGCTTCTGCCGGTACATAACTTTACATTAAATGCTACTCATGACTAGATCAAATGCTATCAGAAACACACTTAAGCACTTAACCACCTAACCCTAGGTGTTTCAACTCATTTCTTCAACTTCAAATCATATACTTCTGTAATGTTTAGGTATACTTCTTAATGTTTCTATTCAATGCCATTTGACTGATTGACAGCATATACTGTATATTGACTTGTTGTAGAACAAAATAACTGAAGCTTAAATATTAATAACTCACTGGGATATAGTCATAGGTAGTATTGCCCTACTGCAGAGCTTCTTTTCTACTCTAATCATCATCTGATAAATGAATACTTTAGCGTGTGCTCTTGTTCGACCAAGTTAAATATTTACTCCATACACCGAAATTCCAAAGTTCTTTGGAAAGGATTGCAAAATGACTCACAACACAAGTCCTTTATGTACTTCTGCTTTTCTAGAACACAAGCGTGGCCCGTCCAAGGTCTTCATTGGTGTGGGGGCTGCAGGTGGATTTCTGGTTCTGATCTTTTTTGCTGTTGTGATTATCAACATTCTAAAAAGAAGAAAGACACAGAAAAGGTGGGCGCAAAATAAGATAAAACAGGTGCACCACTGTGTACTTGCAGGACAATACAATCATTACTACCTATACACTGGAACATGACTCTTCTCGCCATGGTTTGTTTTAACTCCTGACAAGCATGCATAATATGAAGGTTACAAGCTGTGATTCATGGTGAAAAGACTATTACAGTTGGATGCAGAGAAAAGGATGTAAAAACCTCTCACATGCTGTGAAATAAATTTTTTTTAATTTTTAATGTAAAATTTTTAATTTTAAAATTCTTAAACTACTGGAAACTCAAAAGACATATGCATATCCAGTGTAACTTGTTAACCCCTTAAAAAGCTAACTCAGAGCAACATTCAGGTATATTCTCTTAGTCCTAAATAAAAGCATTACTGTACGTAAAGGAGAGATTTGGTGTGAATCAATCACTATTGAATATTGCTGAGAGCTGTCGGTAGGCATGAGAATGAAAGAATTCGGTGAATCATAGACTGAATTTGCAAAACAGCAGCTAACACTAAGTGATGACGGCGCAGTAAACATGTTTCAGCTCTGTTTTCATGTGTCCCCATCAATTAGGTTGAGCTGCCATTTCGTAAATTCAGTCTATGTTGCACCAACTTCTCTCATTCTCATACCTACCGACAGCTCTTAACAACATCAAACAACAGGAATATTCCTTGATTCACACCAGAAGGAGTCGTTCAAAGGAATCGTAGGTGCATTACTAGCTAAAGAGCTATTTAAAGTGTTCACATCACAAACACAATTTGGACTTGGAATTTGGGGGCTGGCAACAGAGACTGGACCATTAAAAACCTCCTTCAGCATAAACCAGCATTCAGAGCTTATCAAAATAAGATTGCATATTGATGCGTCTTGTAGGATATATTTCTCCAGAACACAGCATTACTCGTGGTATGATCATGATTACATTAATGTATGTACAACAATGTATGTATGTATACTAAATGAATGTCAACACTGTTTTTTATTTGTTTTTCAGGTTTGTGTCTAATGAACACAAAGATGACATTAAAGATATGAAACAGTCATCCATGTGAAGGCCACAAACTTTTTTTCTTGGCTTAAACCAAGGACAAAGACAACTGTGACACAACTGTGGATGACACACAAGACAACTCCACTTTAAACCATTTAAAATCCTGAAGCAGAAACTATTTGCACAACATAACTCTGCACATTAACTGGAATGACACAAAGTAGCCTATGCTTAAAGTTAATACCAATATCTGAGCATTGCACATTGATGGACAAACTAATAGAGGCAGACTTGTGTCAGAATCATTCAGTTCAGTTAGTCTATTCATTTAGCACAAACTATTTACACAACAGTAATAATTTTGGATAAACTTTTTTTTTTTTAGTTTTCTTTTGCATATCATCTATTGTGTATTGTTTATTAAAAATAAATATTTAACTGATGTGTTTTGTCTTTGGTCATATTTTTAAACTATTTATCTTGTGAAGTAAAAACAAATACTACATATATGCAACACACAAGCATGCAGTAGATGTGATTATTTTTTTGTGGCAACATTTCATGGCGTACCAGAATGCATCACATATTTAAAACAACTTTCTGAATTGTATATTTAGGTGTATTCACACCTAATCAATACAAATATAATGTAAGCTGTCAAAATATTTTCAGTTTTACACACTTTTAAGTGACAGTCATTGAATTTTCTAATATCCCAATCACAAAGTAATCAATTTTCATGGCAATTATGAACCAAAACATAATAATATCTCCAAATATTACTGAAGTATCTTATATGCTAGGGTAAACTGTCTGTAATCAGACATTAAAATCAGGTGTAATTACTGTTATTTATTATGATTGTCTTATCTTACTGTGGGGCCCTGAAGTCATATTTTACCTTGTTATTATGTACTTTGACCCCTAGAACAGGCTACAATTCCAGCATTTTAAGCACATGAGAGCAGTATTCATCTTTGCAAACTTAAAATGTCTAAAGCTAAATTCAGCTGGCATTATTATATTTTTAATGTAGTTTTTGAAATCCTACTCATTTCAGGTCACTCTTAAAGTTCCATCCTGTTAGGCTGTGTTATGGAAAACGTTTGTGTGAATTTAAAATAACTAAAAACATATCTGACACAGTTGTACAAGTTGTTTTAATATCTAGAAAGATAGCTTGCTATAATAACTTTATATTTATATCTCATATGATATCTATAATCATATTTATATCAGAGTTAGGGCCCATAAAGCTCAAAATGTTCCACCCTGTTAAATTCCACCCTGTTAAAGTCTATGGGCCTAACAGGGTGGAATGTAAGATGTGGTAGTCCATTAAAATTCAATGCATCGAGCCTGTTTGTCAAATAACTTTTTATTTTTTGAATCAATGAGCTTAACATCATGTAATCCATAGTTCAGCATGCTGTCATTCTGATAAATGCTAAAAATATCAGAAATTGATATTATCAAAAAAATATTTTAGTTTTCATGTTTATGAAGCCAAAATGTTGCCGCAAAAAGAGAATCTTAATTATCCACTTACTAAGTCTTACAAGACCTAATGCTTTTAGGCTCATTCCATTGGGGGGCACAAAATACTGAAATGCAACAAATTGTCTCTAGGCCCGTTCATGAAAGGAAAGAGTATAGTCTAGCCTACTTTAATTAGGTGAACCTAGGTAAACCTTGTAGTGTATGTGCAGACAGATAGACAGAAAGACAGAAAGAAAGAAAGAAAGAAAGAAAGAAAGAAAGAAAGAAAGAAAGAAAACTGCTTCCGAACATATTCTACATTTACCTTAGGCTACGCTAATAAATGACACAGCCTTTATTTGGGTCCACATCTACACTGTGTGCATACATTTATGATCAATTAGCCCCCTCTAATTAATTATGCAGGAGAAAAGCACGGAGTACGATCGGTGACGTAGCACATGAACGGCATCCGAAGAGGGACATCTTGTGTTTGCGTTTCTTTTCTTCCCCGTTTTTCTTTTCTTTCATACAAGGTCTCAGAGACGCCTACCGCAGACATGGAGGAGTTGAGCGCCGTCGGAGAACAGGTTTTTGATGCCGAATGTATTCTCAATAAACGACTACGAAAGGTCAGGATTCACACGTTTGGTACACAGGATACAATACTGATACACAATATGAGGACACATGACTAATTTACAGTTAATTTTGCAGGGAAAGTTGGAATATCTGGTGAAGTGGAGAGGCTGGTCATCCAAGTAAGTAGGCTACAACTGCTGGCTGCTGCAGCTGCAGGCAGACTCAAACAATGAAAACAACAACAACGTGTCGCTTGTTGCTTCCATAACGCTGAGAATGGTTAGCTTCGTTCAGGACTCATAACTGCTTTATATAATTCCCCGTGATCTAAATGAGCAACATGTAACATTTCATGTTGGCCTACTCCATGCATTAGTTTATTTTTCGATTCATCGCTATTGTTCTTTGTCTAAACTTTTCGAAGAAAGAGAAGCCATATAGCCACTCACTTCTTCCTTACACTGAACAAGAGAAAAATAGTGAACATGTTCGACTAATAATGCGCCCTGCCGAAACATAGCCCACCAATCATTATACCTAACGTTATTGAGCTGTGGACAAACAACGCTATTAAATGAGTAGCCTAGATAGGCTACTTAAAAAATAATAAATTGCGATCTCTGGTCGCAACTATTTAAAATGTAGACTACTGTCCGTTCCATTGCTCAATGGGGTAGCCTTCTGTCTTTTTAATCGTCTTATTACTTACTAAAGACAGAGCAAAACACGCTTTCACTATGCCCACTTGTATTGGGCGCCTTTACTAAACTCCAGCTGTCCCTCTACCCGCGGGTAAAACCTCGACACAAACGCCCTCTCGTTTAGGCAGTGTCCTCTCTTGTCTTTTCTACTACATTGTTGGGGATAATCCCGTCCCATGGACAACCTGTCTGTCAATCAGTCCGGCCTTTGTCCATTTCCACCCGCCAACCCAGTAATTTAATCTTATTTTGTGGCATGAGTAGCCTAGTGAATACACTATTATGCTGAGGATACTTGGCCTATAGGCTTGTGTGTATGTGTGTATTTAATTATTTTATTATTATTATTATTTTACCTCCGGCAAGCCTAGTATCTTAGAACCTATTCTAGATTGTGTTATGTAGATTCTAAAATGTAAAATGCAGAGCTAAAGGTGTCTTGAGTATGAAATGTTACATGAAAAAATATTTTGGAGTAGGACATTTTTAGCAGAGAGCATATCAAACCAAGGACACCTCATTGATTATGGGTTTCATTTGCTTAACTGTCTCAGAAATGCCAAGAAAATAAACTTGTGTTCAAGGCGGTGAAAGTCACAATGCAGGCCAACTCAAAACTGTTAGGCCTACTGAACATGTGACTGAGTTATGGTTGCTGAAAGCTGCTGTAATTACTTTCATTATCTGTTTCAGGCACAATAGCTGGGAGCCTCAGGAAAACCTTCTTGACCCAAGATTATTGGCTGCATTTAACAAGAGGTGAGCTACCCCCTCCCCAGTCCACACATGCAAACAGCCCTCCCCTCCCCAAGTGCAAACAATGTGCCCTGAAACGGTCTAGTAGGCGTTAACAGCACCCCAGTTAGGCTTTTGTGGTGCCAATAGACGTGCACAAGGCTTACAAAGATGAGTTCTGTGAATTGTAATGAAATGCTTTACTTTAAACTCATTTCATGAAAAAAATGTGATGGTGGGGTTGAAGCAGATATGCTCTAGAATGAAAACAGCAAAAAGTGAAAGCAGGAAGTGAGTAGGTTGTTATGTTCCTGTATCCAAAAAAGGAACTGAATTTTGGCAAATGTTAGCATTTTCTTTTCACTTAAAACTACTAAACTACTAAGGGAGTATACACTGTCCTTGCTAGTTGCATATATCATAGGACATAATGTCATACTGTTTTGTGTTATTTGCAAATGCAGCAGTGTGTATCATTTTAA
Organism: Tenualosa ilisha; assembly: GCA_015244755.2. Taxonomy (NCBI): domain Eukaryota; kingdom Metazoa; phylum Chordata; class Actinopteri; order Clupeiformes; family Clupeidae; genus Tenualosa; species Tenualosa ilisha. The sequence goes on along the minus strand of PYXC01002370.1, from coordinate 1,272,594 downwards.
AATGACCGTCTAAAGCAGTGCCAATTTTTTCTACATTGACAGTGAACAAGAAAAAGAGATGTTATACCGCAAAAGAGGCAAAAGGCCTAGGGGACGACCTCGAAAAATTGTGGTATGTACATTTAATAAATCACTGCCAGTGGAAAATACATTGAGATGCCAAGGCAAGGTGATAAACTCTTTTTCACCTCTACAGGAACCAGTTCCTGAGGCAGCAAAGTCCAGCAGCTCCTCCTCTTCATCATCATCCTCTGACTCCTCCTCCTCCTCTTCCTCTGACTCCTCCTCAGAAGACGATGATGAAGATGAAAGTGACAGAAAGGTCAAGCCAGCGCCTCGCCTTCGGGAGCTTCACCCTGTGCCCCAAAAGAAGGCACAGATTGTAGTGGCAAAGCAGGAGCCAATAAAGAAGAAGCGAGGCAGGAAAGCGCTGCCACCAGAGATGAGGGCAATGCGCCAGGGCAAGCCTCCCCGCAAGATCATCAGGCCCTCAGTCAAAGACTCTGCCTCTGAGCTCCGGCTGAACCCAATCAAGAAGCCCCTGCAGCCAGCCAGCTTCACCTACACAAGCATGGGCCGGAGTGCCAACCGGGACGCCCTAGGGCTACACAGCCGAGGTGCCTTCAGCCAGAGTGGAGCTGTGAAACCGTCTCTGAGCAGCATTGGACCTGGGCGATCTCTGGCCCCGCCTTCCCCTTCCTTCAGCAGGCCTCCACAGGGTAAAATTGCTCCCGACTTCAAGCTGTCAACATCTGAGTCTGGCAGTGGTGTTGGGTTAGACTTGAAATCGTCGTCATCGTCATGCAAAACATCAGGTGTGGCATCCCTGAATTTACACAATTCCAAACTCTCTACCAACAGTAGCAACAGTAATCAGGGTGCTCCTCAATCTGTCTTGGGGTCTCCCAATGGACAGAAAAAGCACAATATTCCCTCTGGACAGACCCCTCTGCAGAGGCTATCTAGCAATAAAACAGCAGCAGCATCCTTCCCTTCTGTGAAAAGTCCCACCAACCAGACCACAAACATGCAGGCTCTGAACCTACAGAATGCAAACAAGCCAATGCAATGTGGTGGGATGGCAGGGAATGGAAACATGGCAGGAAACAACTTCAGAGGCACCACCGTCCCGACACGAAAGAACCTCAGTGGCAAAGAGCCGGGTCTTCAACCAGCCATGGCCAGTTTGGGACCACAGCAGCCCAAAAAGAGCCAGCCTGCAGGGGATAAAATCAAAGCTGAGGACACTAATGACTTGGGTCCCATGACAGAAAGGTTAGCAAAGAGGCCCCCGAACAGAGTGGAGAAGACTCCATCACTAAAACTGTCCGCAGAGATCAGGGAAACTACAGGTAAATGTGAGAGGCCATCGTCTAAGGATGGAGGAAAGGGGAAGGTTCTGAGTGAGATGAGCACTGGCGAAGAAGGGAGCAGCTCCGACTCAGACCAGGATTCACCATTCCCTGCCAATGGACAAGACTTGTCCATTGCTGTCCAAGCAAGCCAGGATTGGAAGCCAACCCCAAGTCTGATTGAGCATGTTTTTGTCACAGATGTCACAGCCAATCTTGTCACTGTAACGGTAAAGGAGTCACCAACAAGCGTGGGTTTCTTCAGCATCCGAAATTATTGATTGAAATTACAGAGAGCCCTCAGTGATCCGCACAGAGGCTACATAGAGGCAGTGAAGGAAAACAATTTTATGGCTAGTTTAAATGACAAATACATCAAGGTTAAGTGATAGCGGGATATCTACATATCTATTCTGAGTGAATACCAACATGTTTACATAGGCCTTATTTTATTCAGTGTCGGGATAGTCTGTGCATCGCCTGCCGAATTACTCCTTGGTCTTCCAACCAACAAGGAGGAGGTTTGTTCATGGGAAAACTCTTCTGGGACATATTTTAATCTAAAGGTAGCAGTTGAGCCAGAGAACAGCCTAGGTGATGTTCCCTGAATTCTTTTATTGTAGTAAAATCTATATAAATATCTATATAAATGAGCATCAAGATGCGAGACATTCAGTATGAAAAGTGAATTGATGTGTACTATTTTGATTCAATGTTTCCTCATAGAATTCGCATAAACAAGCTTTGACATTCAATATGTTTGTGTAGAGGACTCTTGTATATGTAATGCCCCAAAGAAACAAAGCTCATAAGAAGGCTTACCAGCAACGTGGCTTGAATATGAAGCTGCTGCCACTTACTTCACTCACACTTACCACCCCATGTTTTAAACAGCTACAATGTTCCCTCTTAGTTTTCTGGTTGGACTGGAGCATCATGGCTGTTTACGCAGTTTGCCTTAAATGTTTATTTGTATACATACAATTTTTTCCTGAAAACACTTATGGACATGAAACTGTTGAAACAAGGTAAATTCAGTGATGGAAAACACCACTTTTATCTTAATTTATTATAAAGTTCTGTTTTTATCTGCCTTTTACATTTTTCTTTTAAAAAATAAAACCTCTGCCTTTTGTAGACTATTTTTATGTTGTGTGCACTGCAGTGAAGATTTAACGGTGACTGCTTTGACTTAGGCCCTCTTGATTTTAAAATTTCACTTCATGATCACCAATGATGATCACTAGTCTCCCCTCAACACTGTTAGTTTCAACTCAGAGTACTCAATCGTTTCTAATTTAGTGCTCCAGTTAAATAATAGACTTGTTACCTTGTTATAACAATGAATAGAATATAAACCACATAACTAATGTCTGCTCAACTGTATTTTTTTTAGAACTCTTCTAGATTGAAGTAAGCCAGCTCCAACTCCTGGACAACATATATTAACAGTGAGACAGTGATCTAACGCGACAAGTTAAAGCTTCCAATTAAAGTGTATACATGACCCAGTATTCTGATTAATTCAGGCATGAGTCAGGGGGTTTATTCAGGTTTTTAGAAATTGAAATACAGCCAAATTCAGAATATGGTGATCAGAATGAGTAGTTGACTCACATGCAATCCATATATTGCCAATATTCCGGTTAGAATAGGAATATTCCCTGCATGTGATCCTGTAACTGAAATTGGAACTTTATAGATTCTGTTACATTTGAATGGCACTGCAAGTGCAAATGCAGTTGAAAAAGTACTATTTTAAACCACTAGACGTGGAAACCATGTCAAAGTGGGGAATATATTTATTGGGCAATAAGAAGAAGCAGGGATGCAGTCCGCCCTGAGGGCTGTGTTATCTCAAGCTCAAAGGAAGGGGAAAAAAATATCATTCCTCTGTGTATGCTATCTCTGCACAGTATTCCACACTGATCTGAGTGAGGTTACCAGATAGCCTATCGGTGTGCTGTAACTGGTGCAGTGATAAGCCAAGCCCTCACTGGGCTTCCTCACTATGCTTCTCTGTATGCCCTCTCCCATTGACTGCCTCTCAGTGCCTTTAAAACCAGCACAAGGTAAACTAGGTAAAGTACTTGGTCTTTCCTCCAAACTGAGTCAGTTGTACAGTCTACTCCCCTTTCACAGCTTCACCTCTTTACCTCTTTTTTTCTGTATTCCACTTCCTCTTGATTTCATAGTTTTTTCCTGTGTGCGTGTATCGCATGTGCGTATATTTGTCTCTCTTCTTTTTACACTTCACATTACATCTGGTTCTCCTTTCTCCCTTTTATTTGGTGTGCCTTTGAAAGTAAATTACAAGGGATTCCATGTTAGGTTTAACTGAGCTGCAGGAAGGGCGGGCACTCTCTACAGAGGAGAACCCACCATTGACAGACCATTCAACTAAGCATTGTTCTCTCTGCCCGCAACTAAATGAAAAGCGCCAGAGATAAGAGTCTGAATGGCTGTACATCCAGTTAAGGCTCTTTAAAGCCTGTTCTGTCTGTCAAAAACATACACAAACATTCTGGCACGCAAACTTGTTAGTTCAGGAGTCTGACTAAGATGCCTTTATCTGATGTAACAGAAAAGAAACCACATCACACTATCCCCACTCACAGTACATGCACTGTAATCATGCTTTGCAGACTGCTGTTGCAACAGTTTTCTAAGCTATCAAGGCGTTCACCCATAAAAAAAAAATATCTGCCGTTGGTTAGTGGTAGGACAAAACTGTTAAATAACACCACCACAATGTTACGTACATAATTTAATTTTGGATTAATAAGTATGTCGGATCTGTTCCCATATGACTGTCAGGCAGACTAATATTTAATTGTCATTTCTTATGACATTTAGCATTCCTGTCACTTTTGGTGTGTTTTGATGAAAACAGACTAGAAGAGACTAATAAATACACCTAATTATAGGCAAGCTTGGCAGTTGAATAAAGAAGTAGCTAGAGATATCTAGTTGTACTTAACTAGATTAAGAGACTTGACCTTATGTGAGCCCGCAACTGTTTTTTTCTTCCCTTTCTTTTTTGTCGTAGCATCTCTCACTTTTGTCATGCAGTTTAGAAAAATTCTTAACAAGACTGTGCACTCTTTTCCACAGGGCTACGCAGTCAGAAATGCACAGAGGAATGGAATGGAAGTACTGTTACTTATATACTATAGTATACTATATAAGTGATAAGCACTTACACTATATAACGTATACTTTTTATGAACAGTTATTTCAATTTAATAATAAATTTAAACACAAAGTAACAGCACTGATTTGACAAAGTGCTATTTTTTATGATAGATAGATAGACAGATAGATTTATTAATCACCAATGAAACTGAACTTCTTTTAAGCAAAATCCCTTTCCAAAACTCAAAGTAATATCTCCAGATAGTAATATCTGCACTACTAAAAATTATAGGCTACATTGTCTCTGTTTCCTAATATGCGTTCCCAAATGCCAAGCTGTAACATCTACTGGAGTCCAGAAGATGTCACTATCACACTGTTCTACCGCATCATAAAGAGAATCAACCTGATCACCAGAGTAGTACCAGGTAAATAACATAGTGTGCATGGTTGACACCACCTAGCCTGGTATCAACTGATCTGCGAGCTCGATTTGATTTTGTTCTACATATAGGTATGGCAACTAGAGATATAGGGATCCAATAGTCATTTCAATCTACATCTGTTGAGTCCAGGGATGTGGGACTCAGGGATGTGGGAAATGACAGCCAAGTATCCAGATCAGACTCGGTCTCAGATTGAGGCGGTAGTGAAAACAAGGTTATGAGTGAGATTCATTAATCTTAAATAACAGTCATAGCAGGACTCTGCATAAGTCAAAGCCCACATCTCTGTGGCAGAGCTATTCTTTCAGATATAAGCAGCACATCAAGTACAGACACAACAAGATAGAATGCCTGAAATTCTGGTGTACAAAGGACAAGGACAACAGTAAGGACAACAATCAAATAGATAGGCCTACCAATTCTACAAGATTTTACAAGCGGAGTTGCATGTTTCAGGTGCTCCAATACCAAGACTATTAAAGCTGAGCTGTAGAAAATTTAAAATTTTTACATTTTCTGCAAGGCCAGTGTACCTTGAGTGGAACACTTCCTCTTCAGGAAAGTGACTCAAAAAACCCCAAGGAATACCAGGCAAGCCTGTGTTTTTTTTTGTTGTTGTTTGTTTTTTTACCAACAGAGCTCCCTGCACAGTTGCCAATTTTGTTAAAAAATAAACACCAACCTTGTAAATTCTGACCAATACATGTGGATTTGTTTGCAAACCAAGTAATAGGAACCAGCGATTAACATTTTCAAAGAGTTATGGTGACTGACAAGGTAATAAATGTGATTCCGGTTTCATTCAGTTTCAGTTTTGTTTAACATTGGGGCACCGTTGTCATATTGCACTTGCTATAACTGAACGATTAAGCAACAGAGGGTGTCAAAAGAGCCTTCATTCACCCCATAGTGGGCCATTTAAGTTGGAAAATTAACCTAAAAACAGCATAAAATGTTGCCTGGTGTACCTTTAATTAAATGTTTTAGATATAAAATCTTAATAGTCATGCCACACACCAATAGGAGCCTTGATCAGTTTATAGATGGTTAGAAGTTTGATTAAAAAAAAAAAACTTCATTCTTACTTCTGTCTATATCATAAGTCACAGGATCACACTGACACTTTGGAAAAAAAACTTGAGCCAATGACGCCAAACACATCTCTGACCCATGTGCTACTTTTAATTTGCACACGTAATTTTAGCAAAAACACCTGAAATGGAGGTCAAAGTTAAAAGATGCCACAAGTACCTCTCACAAATGACCTTTGAGATGTTAATACACCTAAGCTTTAAACGTTCTCTTGACGCTGAGTATTTTTTAGGTACATATATATAAAAAATTTCAGGTGGCTAAGTCACCATTAGGGCCTTCTTCAACTCTCCCTAAGTGGTCAGTGATATACTTGACCTGTTGGTGGCATGTGAAATGCAGTCGTGGTGACCTGCAGCCATGACTGATAAGGAGCGTGTCGTCTCCCTCTCTCTGCGTTCCGCTTTAGATATGGACGGCTGAGGTCAGCCACAGGGGGACCCTGGCGGAGAGTCGTCTTTCAGGACTGGGGGGTGACATAATTCAGGGGCTTCCAGAAGACCAGGCCTCTTGCTGGAGCATCCATCACCATATCCAGACACACACTGCCAGGCGACAGGGATCTGAGCAAAGGGTCTGCGCTGGTGATTTAGTGACCATCATTTGGATGGCCGGATATTTGGCTCTTTGTAGGGATTCTGCAGTGCAGACATCTTTGGATTCTTTAGTTGGCTGGTTTGTTTGTTTGTATATATATATGGGCAATTGTTGTTTCTTGTACCCGATTCCTCAGAGCCCTTTAAAAGAAAAATAGACTGATTTCATGAAGCACAAGCATTGTGCTTGTTTATTTTAACTGTATTCATCAGACAGTACAATTGCCAATTAAATTTCAAAAGCCAGTCTATGGCCAGTCTGCCAGGTATTTTTCTGTCGGCTCATGCTCATTTTCTGACACAGACAAAAGCTGAATTCTCCTGCTGTCTCTGCAGCCCTCTCTATTTCTCCACCACCTCCTGCCATTACCTTTCAACACAGACACCCCTTTCTCTCAGCACCCGTATATTTACACACTCTTAAAAACACTGTCACAAAGAATGACTAACTGACAGAAGTTATCATTACACAAAGCGCTCGATTCCATAATTTATAGAGATCCCCATCCCCATCCTGTGGAATTTTTCCCAAAATAAATTCATGTAAACACTTTAGCGACAAAGAGGCACTCACAGTGGCCTGGTATGCATAAACACTGTGAACAGTGTGACACAGTCTAAGCCCACCCCCCCTCTCCCACCCCCTGCCTTTAAGCTGTGCTGGAAATACGAAGGCTCTCTCTCTCTCTCTCTCTCTCTCTCTCTCTCTCAACCCCCTTGCAGCAAAATAAGCCAGACTGCAATCCATCTTGCATCGCAATAACACCCTGCCCAAATGTCTGTTGTTTTGGAGACATGGTGGCAGGTTTGTCTTGTGTGGACAGTTTCCATGCCAGAATATTGTTTCGAGAGATACTGTATGATTGCATGACTCTATAAGTACTCTTTCATGGGACGACCTCTTTTGTTACAGCTAAACATCCAGGGCATTTTAATAAGGGGATGAGGTATGCTGTATGGTGGTGTGTGTCTGTGAGTGTGTATGCAGGGTGGGGTGGAGGTGGGAGGGGGGTTGTGTTTATGTTTTTGTTTTGTTTTCTCTCAAACCTCTGAATTACATCCTGGCCTGGTTGTGTTTAAAGCCCCCTGACTTTTAACGATGGTCTAGATTTTCAAAGGGCTGTTTAGAAACCCGATCCAACCCTTACAGCAAAGCATACCTTCCCCACATTCACTTACACCCTCTACCCCCTCACCCTCCAATCTCCCATGGCCTGCTTCTAAATCACTCCACTGAGGCAGAGTAAACAAACTTCAGTTTGCCCTGTGATATTGAGAGGCAAGACAAGCAGCAGTCCTGCACTATGACAACACGGCTGAGACAGACGATGTCATCCGTCTTACCTCACTGGCCATCCATCACCGCACCGGAGTCGACATGTCTGACAGTCCCAACTCTCACTTCTCACACTGGCACTGGCCCCCACATCTGTCACTTTTTCCCCCTGTCCTGCTCCGTTTCACCAGATGGAACTCCCTCCCTCCCTTTCTCTCTCGCTCCCTCTCACATGCACACATACGCACCTGAGGTGTTTTGAGCAAGACGACAAAACCCGAGAAAAGAAAGTAATAAATAAATAATCATTTTAAACCATACTCTCACATCATCAGTGTTTTGTACTAATATAAAATCAATGACTGTGAAAGGCAATCATTTAAAATTGTGAGGGTAAAATGTATCAAATCTTTGGAATCAACTTTGGAATGGCTTGCAGAGTTTAATATAGGAGTCTTACTGATTTGTCCCCCACCCCTCCTCCAGCCTCCTCAGGCTGAGGGACAAACTTGAATCCATGTCTGTGTTTGACTACAGCACGGGTCTGTTCATTTAGGTGAGACACACCTGTGGAGAGCAGACAGGTCCTCAGGCCACGAGGTGACACAATGCAGATGCTGCAGCTGGTTCTACAAGCCAGTGTTTGGTCATGCAAGCCCACAGGGACTCCACAGAGGGTGCCCCAATCTCTCTCGCACATGCCATCATCACTATTCTTTTTTGTCTGTCAGTTTCATGCTCATTTGTAACAATTATGATTTTTCAATTATTTCAGATTTTACTTTCTTTTCCCCAAAATTCCATCTCAAAGTTTTTTTCAACCCAACCAAAGTGTGTACTTGGCAAAGTTCAACAGGACGTGATCAAAGTTCACACAGAAGGTGGCAGAGTGCATGCTTGTCTTACAGATTTGCCCCATTACAAACACCTCCTCCCACCCTGTCTCTTAACCCCTTACTCTTAATTAAGCAAAGAAGGAGAGCAAACAGGAATTGGACCAATATTAAACAAAAGGGAGTAACGGCTTGTTGCCGTCTCCTTAGCTTAATGCTGCAGTGCCAGCTGATGTATGAAGTACATGCAAAGTTCCACTAGTGGAAATTCTGCCCAAAGTTACAGGCAAGGGAATGGCATGACACGATAAGAGCCGCTCTGCTGGTCGATAAGTGTCCCTATAACCATACTCTAGGGGTGGTATTTCCATAAGCCAAAATATATTATGCACTCCCTCTTCAATATTTGTTACAATGGGAAGAAACTCTAGTGTTGGCTACACTGAAAGAGGTGCCTGCCAATTAGGAAACGGGTTGTCTTTTGAAAACATTTTTCCTACTTATCCTTTTTGTTATGTGTGGATCCCTTTGGCCAGCCGACAGCATTAAAAAAAAAACACCCGAAACCCTCCTGGCACCGGCCGGGAGGCCATGCCGATAAATCAGTGGTGGGCCAAGGCCGAGGCACGGTGCCGGCAGACCTGTGTGCAACAGGACATCTCTATCGGTGAATTTCACAGGTCATTACTCTGGCTCCAGCCCCAGCAGCCTCCAGTGGCTCTGGAGACGGCCAGCTTTCTCTCAGAGACAACAGCTTACTGGGCTTTGTGCTGGCTAAACAAGCGTGTCTGTCTCACAGCAGTAGATTCATGTGCAGATAGAGCTGCCCCTGCTCCATGGGGAGACCTGCGAAGGAGCCATCCATCAAGCGTTCAGAGGGTTGAACTAGGTGAAATAACACAATAACACACGTCCAGAAAGAGGGGTCAACAGATTGCTTCTTTGTGTTGTCATGTTTTTGTTTTTTTTTTTAGTTTTTTTTTTTTTTAGGTGGGAGGAGAGGGGTAGCTGGTGCTGGTGAACAGAAGGTGGATGGAGTCTACCACCATGCTGGAGTCGTGTCTAGTGCGGTAGGACTACAGCCCTTGACTGAAGGCGCCACTGGATGGTGTTCTATAATGAGGGAAAGAATATGGCAAACATGGGAATGATGGACTTAAAAAAAAATCTGAAAATCTCAAATGCACATTCAAGAACCTTAATAGACTGTTTGAAATCTGATCGCTGCCAGATTCACAATAATAGGAATACTGATTATGCAAATTCTTTGGGTTTTAATGTGGGAATTTCAGTCCCAATTCACATTTGGTGAATGGAGACTGTGGGAATGGACAAGCATTGAGGGGTTTGTGTTTGCGAAGCCTGGTTAGTCAGTATGCTGCTAGGCGACTGGTGATTAACAGAAAGCTATTGGTTCCAGTACTTCAGAGAAAAGGGAAATAGGTAAAGCAAACAGAGGGTGGTGACCACGAGGGGGAAAGAAGAAAAAAAACCCTTTGGTCTTAATTTGCTTCAAGCCGATCAGTCAGTCAAACAGGAACCTCAATAGAAGAAAATCTCGTTTCCAAGGCTGTCACCATGGCTCAAGTGGAGCCGTTTGGGGGAGAAGGAGGCAGTGCAGACGCCGACGGACTGCTCAGCAGATTCAGAACCCGTGCTCCACAGAGGCGCCGACTTGTAATTAACACTTTGGAGATTACGTTTACAGGAGTGTCATGGACTAACCCACTTTTATTACTGGCCCTGGCTCTTTAAAAGGTGCTCTGTGGTGTGTCCTCTGTGAAAACCAACATTAACAGTCCCCTTGGTACCTAGCCATTAAAATAAAGTTTACGTCGCCACACATCACAAAGTCTGGAGATTACACCAGGTCTGTGTTAGAATTGTGTGCTCTTGAATTATGCGTAAACAGTGAAGTGAGTGGCAATGAAAATGCTACTCACATAATTTCATTATCTAGCTTTGCCACCAGTTACAGTGACCTGCCAGTACAAATGATGGAGGAATCTCATCTCTTTAGCAGTTTTGGTAGGGTTCTTAACAACACAGAGGCACATATATGGTGCATCATCATGGCTATGGTGACATGTGGAAATTGTTTCCAACATCAGCAGGTTTAGGTACTCTATAGCAATGATAGACCTGCGAAATGTAATGTCACACAAGTACAGAGACAATCACATTTGAGTTACTGACAAATATTAGCACAAAACAAAACAGAGATGATTATATCCTTCTGGACCAGTGAGAAATGGTAACATCAAGGTGTGCATCCTTACTACCTTGTCCATGTTCGGGGCCAAGTAAAAAAAAAAAGGTCTGCACCATTATTATCTTTCTTAATTTAGTTTTAATTTTTGGCACAGAATAATGTTTGCACCATTGCTGGTCTTCCTCAGATTGATCAATCAATTAAAAAGGATTTCATCTGTGATGACCTTTTTCTTGGAATTTCTTGACACATTTTGTCTTGCACCTGGGATGTGCACAATGTTTTTTTGTAACCCAATGATTGTGACTCAAATCAGACATTGTTAAGAAGGGTGAGGTATGTGCTAAAGCTGCTCGCAAAACATCTCATGAATGTACCCCCAGAGAGAGCCCAAACAAGGGCACCTCTGAGAAGGGAAATGGCTTATGCTCAGGTCCCCATAACACATCACACATAGAGCAAAGAACAGCACTTTCAGGCCCCCCAGAAATCCAAAGAGGGTTACATGCAACAGTTTTTTTTCTTTTGCTGATAGCTTGAGCGCTGATAATTCTGCTTCCATTATTCAAAATCAAATCATTGCACACTCTATAGAGAATTTATTCTCAAATTAAATAATCTCAGATTAAATATCAGGACATCAGCAATTCATAGCATTTAGACTAGGGAGTGAACTTCATTGGGCAACTGGATGATGTACACAAATTTCTAAGACTCAATACAGCTGTTGGAAACATCTGCACAAGCCCAGGCCACTAGGTGGCACATATCCCCTAATGTTGGGAAGAACCCATCAAAAAAGCACTCGCCCCAAGGTTAACTCACACAGGCGCCTCCAGCAAATAGAACACTAATTAAAATGGCTAGCATTACAGCAACCCCATTATAGGCAAGTCAGGCTGAAAAATACAGCATACCTCCATTTAAGGCAAAAGACAGAAAACCCAGTCCCCCCCCCCCCCCCCCACCCCAAAGTGCTGAAACTATATATATGAGAAAACTTGAAATGCCATCATGACTGTGAGATGCTTTAAAAAAAAATGGTCATGAAGCATGGCAAATGGCGGGTGAGTTTAAATCTGAGACTCTTTTATTATGGCTGAGAGCACTGAAAGACGTCTGTCTGGTGGAGAAAAGTCGGCCTGGATTTCCCATCCATCTCAGCGAGGCCGTGCTACTGTGTCTTAAACACTTCACAGTGGATTAGACTGTGGAGAGGAGGCTCCTTGAGGAGAGGGAGGAGGTGGGAGAGCTGGATATTGGGGCAGGAGGGCTCTAAGGTGATAAATCTCTAATAAGGCCTCTCTCATAAGTCTGCTCTGTCTCTCTGGTTACACCAACCCCATATATCTATGATATACAAACATACCTAGAGATAAAAATTGAGATACTTCATACATACACTACTGTGAATGAACAAGAGCAGACAAAATGCTGCTGTTGTTTAATATCAGAATGAGATTAAATGTTGTAGAAGTAGTAGTACAACAGTAGACAAAATTGCAAACTACGCAATCTTTGTTTTCTGCACAGCCAGTCAAGTTATTTCTTTTGCAAGTATAGACTGAATCATGTCCATCCTCAGGTTGGTTTCTAGCTAGTTTGTGAGGAGCGGAGACGAATAACCATTTAAGGGAGGTTGTGTATTTCAAAGCATATGTTTCGGAAAAAGCTTTACATTAATGAAGATCTGTAGGTCACCACCAAAATGTTAGAATTGGCCGATACAGGCTGCACCTTAACCTAATAACTATCAAAGACAACGATGTTGAACTTCCAATCCTCCTCCTTCCAATTCCGCAAATAATAACAACTTTATAGCTGAACTGAATATGTTCTTAAATGGGACTTGGCAGGCTTAGATCTTGAACTCTATCCCAGGCCATGTCTGTTCAGAATTTCACATCCAAGTCTGTGAGAATCTCTTCAGGAAAGATCAATCAACCACCAAACTCCAACCTCTGTGCCTCAGTGTTCAACTGCTACTGATAAGTGCCACTGTCAGAAATGAAATGGACTGAAAGATGAGCTCTTAAACATTACAATTGCACAGTCACACCGAGATACACTTCTGACCACTGACATGTTGTCCTCATTGTTATCATAAGAGGTAAACATTTATAATAAGAAACGACCTCCTGTTGTAAAATAATCAACGTGGATTATTTTTCACCACTCTGTTCTCAGAGGAAGTCAAAACAATCTATCACCCAACAGAGATGATTTGAAGATTATTTTTTAATCCCCGTCATTAAGAACACACACACCTATTTCAGTCTTCTCTATTTCAGTAGCTTTGTTCCACATAGAAAACACCCCGTTAATGCCAGACATAATGACAGCAGTCTCCAGTGAGTCTGTAACAATCCCCCCCATCCCTTTTTTCTGACCAATCAAAGCCAGTGGAGGCTTTTCATGAAACCCAGTGTCAGCGAGCTAAATAAAAACCTGGCAGGCTCAGGAAAACAGATCGATAAATAAACCCTTGGGGTGCCGGCTGGCTTCTTAATGAGGGATTGGGAATGGTGGAACCGAAGCTTTCTGCGAAAGGCCTGGCACAACTGCACTGGGCAGTGAGTGTAGAGCTCAGGCGGTGCCAGAGGGGTGGGGGGTGGGGGGTGGGGTGGGGGTGTGGAGGGTAGAGACACAGGAGAGGAATGATGGACGGCTCACACGCCAGCCATTGTGAGAAAATTATAGTGAGGTGCCGCCAACTGAAGCGGCGTGGCGGCCAGCCAAAGGCCCCAGGAGAACAAAAGCCCAGGATCATTGTGTATGTGTGTGAGCGTGTGTATGTGTGTGTGTGTGTGTGTGTATGTGTGTGTGAGAAAGAGAGAGAGAGTGAGAGAGAGAGAGAAAAAGAGAAAGAGAAAGGAGCAGAGAGTAAGAGAGTGTGTTTGTATATATGGGCATGCTTGCATATTCCAGAGAAAAACAGTGTGCAGAGAAATATGAACAGAATGGAGTGGTGTGTGTGTGTGTGTGTGTGTGTGCTCGCGCATGAGTGCTTGTGTGAGTGTGTGGGTGCGAGTGAGTGCCCTGCCTGCCCAGGAAGCCTCAAACGTTCATATTTACATGCCATGCTGAAGAGTTAATTGCAGTGGATTCTTGGGCTGGGTGCAAAGTGGAGCCTGTTGTGTTTTATTTTGCATAACAAGCACACCGCCTCCAGCTACCCCTTTCTCTCTTTCCCAAGGTAGCTTGAAAGGAGGGGAACTTGGACTAGAAACATATCTAAGAAACAAATTTAAGCAAGGACACTTACAATACCTCTCCAGAGTGGAAATTGCACATTGGTTTTTAAAAGAAACTGAGCAAAGTAATATTTATGTTTACTGTAACTGATATTTAATTTAATTTAAAGTTGGCAAAAGCAACTGCTTTACACATCCAGTCAATACTAAAATCAAATGAAAAATGAAAGTATACAACTTTCAAGAGTACCAAAACCCATTTATTAATTTAGATCTCTGTAAGTTATGACAAATTCCATCTGTCAGACAAACATTTTTATGTGAATTGTTTCTTGGCAGACCCTGGCCAAAGTGACATACAAGAAAACCTGTTGTGAACAAAAATGCTGAAAATAAATAATATAGGCTGAATATAAATATTTAAGTAAAAGGAGAAGAATAAATAATGTTAAAAAATGTTACTAATTTAGATAGTATCTGTTAAGATAAAGAGGCTGTTGTTGTACAAAGGCTAGTAAAAGTCATATATTAAGTTACTTATATATAGACATATATTAAGTTACTTAGTCTCCACTGTACAATAAATTACTAGGACATCATGCTTGAGAATAATTAAATACATAAAAATTGAAATCCTAATGTGGTGGTTCAATCACAGCCATATCCTGTAATGCTAAAAATGCCTAAATGAAAAAAACTAAACAAATCACACCTGACTTTCATGCTGTTAGCATCTTGCCCACTACTATCTGAATAATGTGTTCTGATGAGATACAGTGTCTGATCTTTCCACAAATGCAGGTACTGAAGTTTCATTGAAACTTGGCTTTCACATCCTTGTACATCAAAACTTCACTGACCTTGCATACCAGGTAAAAAGGGTGGATAAAGACTCCTCATCAAACCACAACATAATTTCCCACCCACACAATCATCAAAAGCACTTTTTAAAAATGGTCAAAAATAACAGCAACCTGTCTGTGCCTTTGAGCAGCAGGGCCCAGACAGGGGTCTGGTACCAAGGACGGCTATATCAAAAGGCCTCCAATTATCTAACATGTGGGAGAGGACAGCAGACAGGGTCAGAAAAACCAAATATCTACATTTAAATACAAATGAAGTCTCTGAAGGAGCAGGTCGGCTTGTAAAACGAATTTGATTGTCAGTATACTGAAAGCTCTTCACTGAAGTTTTGCTAAACCATAATAAATGTTTATGGGTCATATAATAAAGTAAACACTGGGCTATGTTAAAGATTCATTTGGAAATTAAAGTGCTTGGCCTCAGCAATAACCATAGACAAAGAGACTATGGAAGCTGGGAGGACTGGGGAAGGTTGTCTTGTACACCTGTCTCCGCAATGTAAAGGATCATTTCTCAAACCTTTGGCTACAGTTTCAGGTGGTCAGGTGTGATCCCAGCAACCATGAGAAAAAGACCCTCAATATTTCGGTATATTGACAGATGGACGAGCAACTGTCTGCAGTGTCACTAATACAGCTCTGTCTGTAACTAACAGACCTCTACTGCTGCTGAGATCCATTTTTTTTGGGTCACACAAATTCTGCAGATATCTTCATGCAATTTCAAATAGATGGTACAACTGTCTAATTTGAAAGTGGAGAAAAAAGTGTTTGGGGTCATTTTTTGCTACTTGCCTGCTAAGTGTGGAATGGAGACATGTCTGAATCAATTTGGCACATTCAACAACTTCAGCTTCAGGCAGAATAAAATATTTATAAGTTTATAACAATGACATGTCATGAAGTTCCAATTTCAACATAATGCATCCACACTCACGAAGCATTAAACAATACCATATGGATGACAAAAGAATATGACACAAGCGCACCACTCAACCAATCCAGTCTTCCCTTCACTAACCCCCCAAAAAAAGAAACTTTGTGCAATGCCTTTTATCCTCAGAATGAGAATCATATGTTTCCAGTCCCCTGCTCCAACAGCTCAACAGGCTCAAAGTACTATTCTAATGGAGTCGACAGCTTTAGGCAAAGATGTGATTTTGAAAAACAACCCAAAACTGAGAGAGAGGAGTAAGATATTCGCATACACTCTCCAGCTAGGTTTAACCACCTGAAAGAGGCAACATCACAATATGGATTTTAGCAGTACCCTTCTTACAACTAATCCAGTTTTCAAGAGAACAATTTGGCTTGATCATTTGACAGCCCCTAAAGGTCCATTAAATTTGAGAGTAACCATTTCGCCGTTGAGAGCATTTGTCAGCCATTTACATGAAAGACCTAAATTACAACAACAAGCACTCCACAATAACAATGTGACAATTTTGGTTGATGAAATCCATTGCTTTACAGTGTCTTTATACCCCTGCAATGATCAGTGGAGATGCATGGGGGGAGGGGGGGGGGCTTGGCTTCAATTAAAATACTTCATTACAGCAGAACAATAAGCAAGCAATGTGTATAAATCAAGGGGACAAAATTCCTTTCATGTCCACCAAAAGGAGGTTATCATCTAGATCAACAAAGCTTTGAACTCTGTGGCAATTGTAAAATAAATTTGCAGTCATCATTGCACACTGAACTCTATGGCAGGAGGGTCATTCTCACTTCCTGACAAATCAATGAATATATAAACAAACAAATGCTATCTTTTTAGCATTCCAGTAAAATAAAGTGAGCAACATTTCCCCGTTATGCTAAACCCTATTTAAGTTGATTGCAAATCATGCTAGCAATCATTACATTGACTAAGCTCTTTTTAAACTAAGCTCTTTTCAAATTTCAATTTGCTGCTAAATTCACCAGACGAAACAAGAAATATTTTTCTAATAAGCCACTCCACATTCTCCCTTCCCGTTCCTTCCAATTCGGTTAGCCTTAATGTTTTCACTGATCTGACTCTTTTTGTTATAGTTGGCATAATAATCTAGAAAGCTTCCTTTTGATCAGAGAAATTGCCTATGCCTTCAGGGCAATTTAATCAACCAAAAATATTATTCTGCTACAAAAAATGCCTAATGCTCTCAAAGAAAGTTCACCATAATAAAAAACAGCACTGGAGAGGGTGAATGGTCATCAATTTGGCGAGACGCACTCACGGCTAAACACATTCTACTGGAGGGGAGCCCCAGACAGTTGGAGACTGGGATCTTTTCTCTCCCTTTCTCTCTCTGTCTCTGTCTCTCTCTCTCCCTCCCTCATAGAAAACACCATACAGGGAGCGAGAGGGAGCACTAAAACTCCGTTCTCAGGGGGTGACGGGCATTAGTGGCTCTGCATCACCAAGTCCACAGCTGGTATTAGCAACACCAGGCACTCTGTCAGCACCTATTACTCCACACACAAATCATCTGACCGGCGTCAGCACTTTCCAACTGCTCTGAGACACCAAGAAGGAAAAGAAAAAGATATGATAGTGAGAATAAGGGAGGGGTGGGGGACTTACAAACTAAAAAGTGATGACAGGGGCATAAAAAATGTATCCATCCATTAAAGATGTATCTAAATAAATTCCCTGACATTTGGACATGATAGAACAGCTCATAGAAAGGACATTTACCTTAAAATGACACAATTTATGCAGGAAGTGATCCAAATACAGCATGCAAATGATCACTCAAACATTGCTGTAGCTAAGCAACTGAATGGATTGCACGATTATTGTTGATTATTTAATGCAGCATGTCATTCAAATAACCTACAACACATAAAGTCTTCGAGACACGTTTTATAACATTCAGTTACAAACATTCATTAGCTCTCCATAACCTGTGTACATAGAAAAAAGGTCTTTTTACACATCCCTAGTTCTATTGAGTGGAAATTAATAAAATGGGAGAAGCTTGTCCCCCTCTGCACCACACAAAATACTGCATGGAGTTTCTTGGGAAGCATTACAGGGAAGGGATCAGCTACATCTCTGGTGTGTTTTGATTGGTCTTTTGTTCAATTTTAATATCATTTGCTTTGCACAAAAGAATCTGCTGAGAAGAAAAGAGAACATTAACAAATGCAACATCCTCCAGCACCACTTACTTACATTTAATGGCAGCAGACACATGCACCTACCTAAAAATCAAGAGGTACTCTTGTGGGAAGTGTCATCATAGAATCACACCATTTATCTGTGGTAACAATAACTGGTCGTTATCTGTAATGCATCTAGAACTTACGCCACACATAAACGGCAAATGGCTCTACTGAATAACTGTTCAACACACAAAACGGTGCACGTGGGCACTCTCTCTCTCACACACACAGACACACACAGGCAAAGAAAGGGAGACACATGTATGACAGGCAGCCATAAAAGAGATTTGAGGTTCAGGTAGAATAGCGAGTATGAGTTACACCCCATCTACAGATTGGTTTACGAATCCCCACTCCTAACCAAAACAAAACAGGCAAATGGTAACTGGTGCCCTGTGGCCTGCTTACAGAGCTTTTCCAGGAGGCCAGGCACATCTCGTTGCCACTATCTGTGTGTGTATGTCTGTGTGTGTGCGTGAGGGAGGAACTAAAGGAAGGGGGCGTGGTGGTGGCACACGAGAGCATGCGGAGCATCCTGAAGCTGTCCATGAACTGTCTTTATTCGATACATGTGCCTCAAATAGGTTTTAATCACCCCTCTATTAACAGGCAATTCCTTGAATTTCACTGCAGTTCATACAGAATGTGCTGTATCTCTTCAGCAGCAGCAGCTCGCTGAAGTAAGTGTTCCTGCATCAAGCCTCTCAGTAGGGGACACTACTCCTGTTATCAGTTAGATGGGCAAACTAGATTCTCACTGTGACAAGCAATAGCATGAACAGCCCCAAATAACTTTCATCAGCATCTGTTTAGATAAGGGTTTGGTGTGGCATGGCAAACAGCCCTGCAATTTCACTGGGCCTTTATGAGTGTGTTTATTCCAGCAGCACTATGCTCCAATCCCACCAGCAGACAGCCACCCTGCTGTGCCACAAATGGGAACAGGGGTGTTGGAGATGAAAGACGCTCTCTGGGAACTGTCAGCAGCTGATGAAACTGCAGATCAATGAGGGTCACTTTATCAGCACTTACATTTGTACAGTGTTGTGGCGATGGAGGTGGTGGTCGTAACAGCTTTACAGAGGGTTTGATGACAGTTTCACCTTCAGTGATGGGGTCAATGGATTGCACCAAAAAGTAGCCATGCATGGAGAATAATGCTGAATATATTGACAATGTGTTGAAACATTAGCTTATGAAGACAACAGAAACTGATATAAGCCATCTTGCTTGACTAATCAGCAGTAAATGGCAATTTCATGAAGATAAATAAAACCATGATGGATATGTTACATTCTACACAGAATTTCTGAGATTAAGCTCATGTTACTGATGGCAACCTTTGTTTGTACCGATTTACTCTTGTTTAACAAGACTTATTTTCACCCTTTCCCCATCCATTTTCGCTCCTGGTAACACCAGGGTTTAGTACTAAATGACCAATGACCAAATAGGCAATGACCCAAAGCCATGAATGTGAGGAATTGTCCAAACTACTTGATGCGTATAATACTATTAATCTACTGCAGATTGCTAGTTCTCAGAGATCTATGATATTCTGACTTCAGTTCACATTTCTGCTAACATGTATATCATGACAGATGTAGGAAACTGCAAAATTGCTGTGATTAGCAAGGAGAAAACTACCTTAAAAGGAAAATGGAAATGGCAAAGTGCATCAATATGTTCGTTTCAGTGGTTTTATTTTACAGACATTTTATTATATGAATATAAAGAATAAATAGCAGTTACTCTTAATTTACATGATAAATCATTGACATGTACCATTTGAACGCAGCCGTCCTAAAAAAAAAATAAAAAAAACTTTTAGAACCAATATTTTGTTTGAGGTCGATAGATCCACGTCTTCCAAAGAATGGAAAACGGCTCTTTGACAGCATTGCGCAATTAGCTTCAATATAAATACAAAAGTTATAACCAATATTTTCCACAAATACAGTAGACTCTGGTTACACATAATACTGTCTTTTTACAAGAAGCTATATCATCATTACATGGCACCACATATACAAAAAATACATTCCTCCTACACTTAGTAGTGCATACAAAATTACAATGTAATTATAACTTATATCAGGCACAATTTTGTCATACTCTCAGTTCGCGCAAGAACACTTGCATTCGGTGATAATTGGATACTGAACTGGTATCCAAGCGCACTTCAGTCCACCTTTCCTCTGAAGACATCTCCACCTAAGTATTGTGATATGTGTAGATTTCGCGGGTTTGCAGACCATTCCCTCTGGGACAGAACAAGAGCGCTTACTGTAGCAGCTTCCAACCCGTACGTATCTGGGCCAAAATCGGTTTCCGAGGTCGTTCCATGTGTAAACAACTGGACAGTGAGAGTACGACCAAAGCCACAACTGCAACCTCCGTCTCAGCTTTTTGCTGGGCTTGCGTTTCTTGCCAAACTGAATGTCAAAATCCATCGCCTTGATGTCCCTAGGCATAGCACCGGTAGGAGTGTGCTGAAGCTCCAAATCATCCAGTTCATCATTCCCGGTGTACCTGTCCTGGGGGGGTGTTATGGACATATAGCGACTGTCAAAATCCCCAAGTACACTTTTCAGTTCAGTTTCATTAAGGTCCCTCTCTTTAGGATCGAAGACAGGGTCTGGGTCCTCCTTTAGATCCACAAGTGGCAAACTGTCACTCGGGATGGGACGAAGAAGGTAGTAATGCTGACATACACCCTCTTCTATCCGCACACCAAAAGAGAAGATCAACAAATACATTGCAACAAAATAATGTGTTTGATCCATGTCTATTTAGATCTTAGTCGTGATTAAACAATCTAGACTTGTGAAGAATAAAGGTAGTTTCCCTCCGTATGGAATTATTGTGATGTGCACGCACTCTCCACAGAATTCCGGAGTAATTCCACTTCTTCGGGAGTCAGGCAGCTGCTTTCTCCATAGCAACCGGTGACTGAAAGGATAGCTGGGCAGCGAGTCAATGTATGACAGTTTGGCGAGTTCGTCCGCTGCGGTCTCTTAAGATTTCGACCAAAGGAAAAGGACACACTCGAGCGCTTCAATTCTTCCAGAGAGTAGCAGCATCAGCAACTTTCCATGAGCAGAGCCTCTTGCGCGCTCGTGGTCACTATCAGGTTCAGATGGTTCCTTCGCGAATTTAAGTACCTCACGCGAAGAATCTGCATGTTTCTTCCCTTTTCTTTAGGTTGTCAAGATGAGAGTATCTCGCCTCGTCTGATATATCCTCACGGGCTGTGATGTAATACATAAACCCATTAAGAGAGTGGGCTTGTTGAAGGAGATCCCCGACACCTCCTTCGTAAGTAAGGCGGGGTTGTGGTGGAGTTGGGGAGATGGAATTGGTGGGAGGTGAACGGTGTCTTGACCGCCATCTGTCGGTACGAAACCTGGCGTCTCCAAATATTCCTATTACATTGCGTTGCTACACATTTCTGCCAAGACCGATTCGCAGTTTAAAGCGCAGCAAAACACCATACAGAAAGCTATTTGTGCGCCCATATTGCAAGACGTAGCTATTTGTGAAATGGATATGCCACTCTATTGCAGAGGGCTAACCAAATGGACTAAGCTTTCCAGATGAGCATAATAGGCTCCTATAGACTCCTGCAGTAGTGAGACGTTGCAATGGAAAGCATAATTTCTTCACCTCCCCACTGTCAACTGCTAAGGGGGGTCGTTCTCTAGGCGTAATTTAATGGAAGAACTTGCCAGCGGCTACATCAGCCATAAACTACTCACTCAGAAAAATGCATCTCTGTTACTGTTTGAATGAGCTAATTCACGCTCCCACTTCAGAGTACAACTCATTTGGTTAATGATGTGGATATGGTAAAGAAAAAGTATGGAAATTTTAAAATATGTGCATGTATATGACATTTTCCAGACCTGATAACTTCTCTATGCATTTTTATCAGGAATCATTTCAGCCTGTTACACAAAAAAAGGTTTCTTAAGGAGATTTTAGCAAGGATTAAAGAGTGAAATGACATTGGTAATACTAAACAGTCATGGGGAGGGGAAAGATAACTAATTACTTTATTTATTACTTATATATATATATATTATACTTATATTATAACTTTCTTATCAAATAAAACTACTAATATTTCACACAATGTCTTGTCCTGAAAAAAAGCCTTTCATTTTTGCTCAAGGACATAAGCTCAAAATGAGTACACCCAACCAAGAGAATTCGTCCCTCATTAGTTTTGTATATATAATATTCACTTGTCTTTTGTGCAAGTCAAAAAGAACATAAAGTATGTGTGTGTGTGTGTGATAGTAAAATCATTTGTGCTGTGTACATGTGTGTGCTTGAGGACATTTCTTCCCACTTTTTCATCTCCACCATTGACTTAAAGGGGAAATCCTGTGTGAATCAATGCATAGTCCTGTTGCTCAAGGTCACTGAGTGCTCTCAGGAGAAAAAAGGACAAAAAAATTGATACAACACACAACAAACAGTGAATCAACTGGTAACAATAACTGAGTGCGGCATAGAAACTTATTTTTTAGTTTCAGCCTGCTAAGCCCCAGGAGTTAGCGTTAGTTAGTGGTTCACCATTCGGTCTATGTTGTATCAAATTTCCTGAGTCTTTTTCCTATAGATAGCGCTCAATGACCTTGGACAACAAGACTATGGATTAAATCACAACAGATTTTTTTCTTTAAACTACCAGCATCTCATATAAGCTGGTACACTGTCTGCCAGAGCAACTTAGATAATAGTCAGGCTAATGGTCTACTCTCTAGACCCCAGTCTAGTCATTCTCAGATATCCATCAGCTGGCAACCAAAGAGAACAGTCTAGCCACAATGTTGCTTTAAGTAGCCCAGATAAATATCAGTCATGATGGAAACGGTCTGGGGTGCCCCATAAATGCCTGTGTGTCTCTAAAGGCCTATAGTTCGATTCCCACAAGGCACACTTCCGATGCCGGCCTCTTCACAGTCATCTTCGTCATTACCATGTTCACACTTTGCACTAATTGAGTCCAGGCCGAACACACACAGGCATGGAAATGGGCTGTTATTCAGTTTATTCTGGCACTTGGGTTAGGTGTTCCATTTGGTGTGGTTTCGTCAATGGCCCGTCTTCCCTCAAACACTTACTCACCTAAGGTCAGGTGAATTCCTGCCAAGCTACATATCTGAGAGGTGGGCTTAACTTGTTTATGCCCCATTAGGGATGGTACACTTGCACATCAGTCAAAGACAGCAAGCAGTTTTACAGCTCATAAGTCTGGAGGTTGTATTTTACAGTATCAATTAACAGCCCCGTTTAGTCTCAACTTGCTACTGTTGCTTTTCTTTGGCATGTATGGTGGATGTTTTATTCTAATCCTCATGTTGATCTATGTCAATCTATGGCCTCAAACTCTATTTTTTGCCATACTGTACTGCCATACTCCATACTGTTTTTCATGGACAAAACCAAAGTGTGAAAACAAAGTAATTAAACTGTGACTTTACAAATGAGATCAAGATTCCATGTTTTAGGTGTTGCTTCAGGCAACTGCAATTCAACATGCTAGTCTCACACAATCTACCCCCCCCCCCCCCCCCCAACAACCACCATCCTGAATAATTACAATGGAAAACTATGCAAACAGTAAAACGTGTGAAATGCTCTTGTGGACTTAACTGGGGTAATTTAACCACACACAAAATGTTGATTCTGTTTTAAGAGGACTCTATTTGTCTAATAACAGATGTGAGCCATTGGACAACAAAAACACCAACTTGTTAATGAGGTCTTCGTTTAATGAAGTTCAATGCAAAATCAAGCATGTCACAAAAGGCAGTGGCCCACAGAAACTGATCAGAGCACTTCACTAATCAAGGATTTTGAAAGTGGATTCAATACACATGTCCCAGACAGCATTTTGACTGACAAATTATGTACACACACACCCACCACCTAAAAAAACTACCAAATACACACACACAGGATGTGCAAGGGCCTGTGGTGCACTCAAACAAACCTAATGGGGTACAAATGGAGTGAAAATAAATGCAAATAGCTTCACAAATGACACTGTTAAAACAGAAGTTCAGCATTTTTCAACCTATGGTCTATTTTTTAATGAAAACATTCATACATCAAGTCTAACTAGTCCTCAATTTTTGATTGGCTGCATTAAATTGACCATTAGTTCCAGTGATGTTTGCATTTGATTTCTTAGTAGCAGGGGATGCTACTAAGTCACCTGCAGCAGCCTCCAGCCAAAAACCAACAGTAGCTATATCCTTTATCAACCCCGCTCTGTCATATTGCCATTTGCTGAAGTCTACATCTTCATGTGGGACGAGACACTTTCAGTCACACTGAAGAAAAACAGTTGCTTTGGGGACAAAGACGCATCATCAAATTAAATCGCTCCTTTAATACTCTAACTAGGTTTACTTGATTACCATATTCTCTTCCTTTTGCATCCAAATGGCACATTCAGCATTCTGCAGCCAGTACGTTTACATTCACTGAGAGAAAATCAAATTTTTTCTGTTAGTCCTGCTAAAATCGAACTTTTAAAATGCATGCATACACTTTAGTCCAAATGATATCGAACAGAACTGGCCTAATCATAAATGAGATAAGACACCCAGATAATACAATTGGAATCGCATTTACCTCGAGCAGGCAGGCAGGTAGGCAGGCAGGCAGCAGCTAAGACTGGACTGACACACCCCCATTGAATGACGAAGACATGGCAAGGTTTGTAAAGGGGCTCTGGTAACAACAGTTGCTTGCAACAACTGTTGGCTTGTGTACATGCACAGCCTGTGTAACATGCATAACAATGAAAGGTAAAGTATGTATGAAATGTATCTACAGTGCTGCAGCGTTGGCCATCTCTTCGCTCATCTTCCAATCAAATATCACCATAGTCTTCAGACTTGGATTGGAAGTTTATGGTTTAGGATAACATCTTGGATTAGCCATAAACAGTAAAAAAATTAGCCACGACTACTAGGCTGATAGAAATGCAAATGGGAGTATATCGCCACCTACTGTTGCGGAGTCAAACACACTTTGATCAATAATTGGATTTTCTTCCCATGCATGTATACTAAGATTACTCAGATCCTCCAGTTAAATCATTAGTTTGGTTATTGCCAATAGCTCAATTTTAGGTATGCATGTACATGATTGACTGATCATCCAAACAAACAGTGTCCTGTGATGATATTTTGATGATTTAGTCAGCCTATTAACTATTAAGTCAAGAACTGGTTGAAATATAGCAGCTGTTGAGCACTGCCTTGCTTGCTGGGAGAACTTAGGGGAAGGGATGGTGGCCTTGACTCCACCTGTAACACAGGGCACAGTGTGTGCCCTCCCATTCCCCTACTGTCAGACTCTTAACATATTCACACATCATAAATCAATGATAGACTCTCAAATAGCCTGCCGTCTTCTCTGCTACTACCTGTGTTTCATTAGTGCCTTTCTTACATTCATTTCTATGGTGGTGAGCATGGCTTAAGTTATGATTTCTGATAATTTTTCAAATGCTTTGCACTTGCTTTTCACTCCTTTTTGAAATAATTTGACAGGTTGTTTGTTGAGTAGCCTATATTGAAAAACTGTTATTTTGGTTTCTCTGTGGGAGGCTGTGTTCTAGGCATGAGAAAAAAAGTCTGGCTGCATATTTTTTTCCCTTTTTTTCAAATAAATAAGGTCTTTTACACAGAAATTGCTAGTACAGTATAGTTTGTGTGAGGTTGGCATAGCTACCTCTGACATCACCGGTGTTGCCTCCAAAACAGATGAGTGATGAACACTACTCTTTTTTCACATCTCACCACTGAAACGACACTTTCCCTCTAGCCCTCTTTCACCCTGACCCTCATCTTTTTCTTGCTCTCCCATGTCTGGTACCCTCAGTTTTTCTCTCTCTCTCTCTTTCAGCAGGCCACTTGGTAATGAAACTACTGTTTCAGTGTGTCCCCAGAAGCTTGTCAGCTCCACACACAGGAGACCACTGTCACCTGCAGCCACCAAGAGTTGGCTGGCGGGCACAGAGCCAGCGCTGCTGGCCAGCAAGCAGAGCCGCCCCCCTAGCCAATGCCAGTGAGTTACTGATTTACACTGCATCATGTTAATGTGCTCTGCTCCAGTGAGAGTCGGCTAATAGAAATAATTTATTAATCAACACATGGGTTTTATGCAGGGCACAAACACTTGGTGTCTTGTGACTGGCTGAAGAGCTGGGCTTAAAAAATTCATGTTGAGATGCGTTGATATCGTCTACCAAATGCCATGAGTACTGAAAAGGGTCTTTGAAATGAAATGTTTACTTGAAGTGATACTGAGGTGACTGACACGCACATGAACAAACACATGCACTCACACACACATATAGTATATTAAATACCACAGGAATTTCAGGGAGGCAGACTAGCCAACCATGTGTTCATTTAGGGCAAGCTAAATAAGGTGGTATTATAACAGCTCATAAGATATCAATCATACTCTCTAAGATGAAGTACGGTGGACTTGTGTCACCATTTTTTTTTCACAAAATATTACACATCGACGGGAAGAAAGCCATAAATATATGGATGGAATTTCTAAACAAAACAGGCCTTGAGCAAACTGTTAAAAGGTTCACAAATTGGCTTAACCTGGTTTCTAGTCTAACCACACAAACACAAATGGTACAAAATGAGAAACATTTCTCTTCCACCACTGCTCTGGTTTATTAAGTCTGCCAAGGTTGTAACCTCTGGCAAGTATGTATACATATGACTTGACAAATCTGCTGCTGGACTTCAGGATTTGACAAGCACAGTAGTTCTGTTCCTAGCACCTTGTCAAATACAAATTATTCAAAATGGACAAGAGACATGTCAAACACTTTGGGAGTTCTTGACAGAGCACAAAAAGTTCTTATGAAATGTTATTATACAGGGTGGACATATGTTCTTGACTACTGGTTATATTGAAGTCAAATAGACACTAAAGACTACTAAACTAAAGAGTAAATTGGTGTAAGCATGGGAAAAGAAAAGATTAAGAGGGTTGGGCAAGCCAAGACTTATAAAATCCATATACATTTACATTAAAGGCTCTTAGACTACTGCATCACTGAATAATCTAGAGCCTCAACAGTAATTAGGAGGAATGGAAATGGGTCAGTTCTACAATAAAGCAGTCATATCCAGTCCAACAAAGAGACCCTCGGAAATCCATTGCATATTATGGACCTCTGGGTCATATCCAGCAGTTAAGTAGCCTGGGTAAAAACCCAGATAAATCACTAGCAAATTTAGATATAGGCTACTCTTCAGGTCCATCTAGCCATGAGTCATTGCAACTCATTGACAATTTATCAAAAAACCTGGGAACCAAACACAACCTCTTATCCATCTTGGGAAGGGCTTTCTATGATTCACAACCAACAAAGGAGGTGTAATTTTCTTCCAGTTGAGTAAACAACTGGAATTAAAATCATTGTTTACATGAATGCTGCATTTACGGCACTTGAGATGAGTTTTGGTAAGAGCTGCTGGTTACACCCCTGGAAATGGGAGGTCAATCATTCTTGATTGCAGTGGGTCCAATTCCCAGGCTGGCAGTTTAGTTGAATCAGGGTCTAAAATGCACTGTTATTAAACTCATTTATACATACAAAAATTAACTACAAAAGTGTCATGAAAACATTGCCAATAATTGTTATTGTTCATCATCAACATCAATTAAAAGATCAAATTATGGAAAACAAAAAGCAGAATGAAAATTTGGTAACACTTTAGATTAAGGTACACATACTCAACATTAACTAGCAGCATATTACCATGCAAATTAATAACATACTAGCATACTATTTGTTAGTCATTACAAATCGCTTATTAATACCTTATTTTGCATGAGCTTATTCTACCCATAGTAGACCATTAACTAGACTTTCTCCAATATAAACTCCTTACTAATAAACTAATTACTGCTTATTCGTAGTAAGTAAGATAGTTGTTGCAAATGAATTTTGAGTGGATACTCAATATCTTTTGCCCAGTAAGCAGCTAATAAGGTGGTAGGTAGGTGGTAGGCAGGAACAGTTGTTCTCAGGAACAGTTATTCTCAATCAAAAAGACGTTATATTATTGACGGAGAATAACTGTTCCTGTTTTACAACTGCCTTATAAGCCCAAGACTAACCAAGGCATATTAAGATCATAACTGATATACAACAACTAACTTACTAACTACAAATAGGTATTTAGGTAATTAGGAGTTTACATTTGGGAAATTCTTAGTTAATGGTCTATTATGGGTAGAAAAAGGTCATGTGGAATAAGGTATTAATTAGTGACTTAGTCACTAATTAATACCGTAGCAAGTTACTAATTTGCACGTTAATAAGCTGCTAGTTAATGGAGAATATGTGTACCCAAAAGTGTTACCAAAACGTCTTGATAAAGCAACTGTGCCAGTGCACAAAATCAGACCCTTCATTTTAGGTCTGATATAAGGGTATAATAAGGGCTGCCACAGAATAATTTTATGCCTTGAAAAGCAGAGGTCAAAAAACCTTTACACCACCAAGTATTATTGCTACCAATTTGGATTACCTCTATGGATATGCTCAATAATCACTGCTGTGCCTACACACATAGGCCTATTTCTTGTCAAAAAAAATGCTGTGTGTTAAACTAGTCAGGAGCAAAGCAGGACCTAATCAATACAAATATTTTATTTCAGACTGTTTTCAGTGTTACATAAAACCCTCTGCATAGCTTCCCACAAAGACGTGGAAAATGGCACTTTCTCTTAAATAGCCTGAGGAGAGAAGTGGTCATGGAATGGGACAGACTAGAGGGAAGCAAAGAGAGGGAGAGAGAGAGATGGAGGGAGAGGGAGAGAGAGAGAGAGAGAGACAGAATGTGAATGAGCAGAAGGGGAGTACTGGCCAGTAGCTGTGGCACTGGAAAGGGTTAAATGGGAGACAGTAAAGTGAATCCAGATGTGCTGTTATTATTAATATCTCGTGCTGATGAATGGGAAGGTAAAATTACAGGCGCCAGCCTGGGAGGCCCAGCGTGCTGGCCCTGCCACCCAGGCGCGTCCCTGCCTCTGCTTACCTCCACGCTCCCAGCACTGGTGAGGGGGCTCCACTGGGATCTGCAGCAGCAGACTGCGCTCCAGACACGCACACAAACCCACACACACACACACACACACACACAAATATCAGAGCATACAAATATACATGTGCAAGCATACATATACATGTGCTATACACACAGAGACATGAATAGTAGACAAACACACACACACACATACATACACAAATGTATATGTCTAAAACAGAAGCTGCCCCTCTCTTGCCCGACACCTACACAAACCCCCCCCCCACACACACACACACACAAAATCAACTAGAGGTCTCACAGTGCAGGCGAGAGGCCTGACACGAGGGCACCACTAGCCTTTGTGTAATTACCACTTTCCACTTCTCTAGAAGTTTATGAGAGAAGCTCTTGGAGGTATGTGTGATCCAGAGATTTGGCCCTAAACCTTGTTGATGAGTGCTTGTTAGACAAAGTACTTCAATATGCTTTGGTCTTGGTCTTCCAGAGCTAAGGTGACAAGTCTAAGAAAAAGTTTGAACGCAGTAAAAAAGAAAAAAAAAGTGATTTCAGAA
This sequence comes from Tenualosa ilisha, assembly GCA_015244755.2. NCBI lineage: Eukaryota > Metazoa > Chordata > Actinopteri > Clupeiformes > Clupeidae > Tenualosa > Tenualosa ilisha. The sequence goes on along the minus strand of PYXC01002370.1, from coordinate 1,242,777 downwards.
TGTAGTATTTCAGCCAATTTACAAGGATCACACATAATCTCTTAGTGCTTTTCTTTTTCAAACTCTGACTTAAAGAAACTGCATTGCAGAAGACGCCAGATTTAAAATACTTAGAAATACTATCAGTCACCATTAAGCCCACATTCACAACAGCACGCAAACATAAGTACCTTTTTGTAGAAAATTAGGCCTAACGGTCAATTAAGTAATTAAAAAACACCCACCTGACAAATATAAGTGATGAAGGGCCTTTTCTTACCCCTAGGAAACTATGACCACAGACCCTCTTCAGTTAGTAAGAAATGAGCTTTGCCTGTCAGTGTTGCTTACTATAGAAGGGGCAACTGGATTCCCTCACCTCGTCAAGCAATATTTCATTACCAAGTAATTAAAGCGAGCATTTTGTTGGCAAGGAGAGCCCACTCTCGCAACCACCAGCAAGCAGCATAAACGACTTCTTTGAGCCCAGTTCTTGTGTAGCCTGTCTGCTCCACTCTCCCCTGAGATGAGAGGGGTAAGGGGCTCCTGCCACCTCAGTGGGCAGACACTGCAGACGGCAGTGCCAGGGCCGAATCACATGGCATGTGCATAGGGTGAGTGTGTGTGTGTGTGTGTGTCAGTGTGTGTCAGTGTGTGAGTAAGGGGGGTGGGTGGGGTGAAGAGTGGAGACTGGCAGGCTTGCTCTGCCCCCCACCCCATCCCTCTCCCTTGCTTGCTCTATTTCTCTCCCAGCCTCTGTTTCTCACACCCACAAAAACACACACGCGATTGCACACACATATCACCATAAAATGCAACACAGGATAGGACAATTTATGACAAGATCACAGAGCTATTTAATCAAATCCCATAATGTCTGCGCCTGCCTGCCTGCCTGTATTGCTGTAGCTGCTGCTGATTGCCGTAGGGCTGGTGCTGGAAGAGGGGCACTGCAGACCAACTGCTGCCACTGCTGTGTCACTGCCTTCATTTACGGGAGAAAGACAGCAGTAGGAAAGCACACAGAGGGATAATTTAGGGTCTGGAGAAGGACCTGGGAAGGAAAGTTGGAGGACTGGTGCTGAATGCCTATCCTAGAAAGACAGAGACAGAGAGAGAGAGAGAGAGAGAGAGGAGAAGGAAGAGAGGAGGAGGAAGACGAGGAGGAGGAGAAATATGGAGGGGGTAGGTGTGGGGGTGAGAAACGAGCGTAAATCCAGCAGGGGAGATGGAGCCTGGCTGGCCGCGGGGGCTGTTGTTTTAACCGTCGCACGGCTGGAAGGGGAGTCCCTCTCAGGTTGCTTCTGTCCACCAAATCCCACCCCACCTCCCCTACACTCACACACAGACACACACACACACACCACCCACCCGCCAACTCCTGCGGGAGATCATGGCGAGCCTCCCTGTCGCTGTCTGCCCCCCTGCACCCCGCATGGGGCCCCCATCTCTCCACATGACAGCTCAGAAGAATGCCTCGTGCTGTCTTACTCACCCCCGTTGTGCATTTTCAGCACAGGGATACCAGACAAATTACGCTTAATGACCGGCGGTGTTTGCACCGAGGAATGGCTGCTTTGTTGCCACTGCCAAGAGTGCTAAATGCAAACGTCAGGGAACACAGAGGCACACACAGACACAGAAACAGACACACACACACACACACGCACACACATACACACAAGCTCCAGTTCCTCTAGGTAGTGGCTGCCCCCATGGTGCTGTTGAGCACATTGAACACAGAAGAGAGACAGAGCAGACCTGTTTTTGGCATTTACTACAGCAGAGCAAAGCCTGCAGGGGACTCGTCCCACAGTCTGCATCAGAAGCCGTGTTAATCTACTTGGACTTTTGCTGCTTCATGAAGATCAACTGCAGGATAAGACTCTAAGTACCCTAAAGGTCCAGTTGAGTGCCACGGTAGCCTGGCTGAATGATATACCAACAACTCCCTGCTCAAATATTGTGAATAGGCTTCCTGTCCTCCATTCTCATGATTGACGAAGATGTAAACAAACAATAAATGACTTTATTTGGCTATTTTAAAGATTAATTATTTAAGGAGTCAAGATAATTAATTTTAATTTGAGGCCATAGGCTTAAGTATCTTTCATCAGGTCTGTCAAAAAGCTTCCAAAGTAGTTTATGCAGTGTCACACAAGAGTCTGGGTACATAGGAGACCTCTGAGAAAGCTGGAGTCAGTCTGATTACTCCCAAAGGAGACATTTCAACTAGCTGGATGTCTAATGCCAGGTTGGAATGTAACGCAATATGTGCACCATCTAAAATATGTCCTTTGAAGTTCTGTACACTTTGAGTTTTTGCTCTGTTTTACCTGCTAGATACCATCCAAGATTAGCACAAGAAAGCACATGCCAGTCAAATGAACACCAGAAAAAGCTATAATAATGTGGGCTTAGCCCAGCTAATGACATATAAACAGCTGATCTGCTGTTTAGTGACATGGTGATTTGAGCAGACTAGCATAGTGTTGGTGAGCTTCAGTGATCAAAGGGGTCGTGGGGGCCGGCCGGACAGTTGCCATGCCATATCTCCCAAAAGAGTCTACACAGGAATGCACATTCATTTTTCCTTCTTTTTTTTCTTCTCCCGGAATTCATCAAATCTCTGGGTTCCAACACAAAAGTGAATATGAGTTCGGAGGTGTGGGAGGGTTAGGGTTAGTGTGTGCTTTTGATGAATACAGAGTTGTTTAATTAACAGACAGTGAGAGGTCTAGCTTGAAATTAGCACATCCTCCACATAGAATTAAAAGTCTTTATCAGACAGATATGGTTGGAGGCTGTGCAAAGGGGATCAAAGAAATGCCCTGACAGCATGGGTGCTGTTTGACTGTGAAGGCTTAGCCCCCCCCCCCCCCCCCCCACAGCCCACATCAGAGCAGGGATGGACCAGGAGATAGGAACAGTGAAATAGAGCATTAGCTGTCAGTCTAGAGAGGGTGTTTGAAAACCACCCATCACTGCCTGTGCGGTGCATTTAATCTTACTGGGTGTGGAGCAGAAACAAACCAGTTTAAATTCTTCAGCTCAACAGGATCAGTCGGACAAGCCATTAAACACAAAACACCACTACAAGGGCAGAATATGTCCATCCTTTACTGCTACTTCATTACTATGACTTGTATGACTAATTTGGATAGGACTAATTCACTGACATGACTGTGAAACCACTCCAAGATGTTCATATCATATGACATGAATTCAAATAGTATTTAAGCAAACCTTGCACCCTGCACAACTTGTTTGAATGCAGCTGTCATAAGTCATGTCAATAAAACCGTAAAAAAATCTAAATTCCATTCTTTCTTTTTCCATTCTCAAAAAAATCATATAGGTCATCTCTTTCCTCAAAAGCCTCTTTGTGCAGTGTTTGACAACACACACTGCTTTTCTACACTATCCCTCCATCCATATATATATAAACTGTATGTACCACCCCATCTGTTTTTGCATTCATCTTGTGCAGAGCTTTGATTGACTGGTCTGACAAGAGTGCCCGGAAAATCCATCAAAAATCAATGTCTGGCAATTACTCTGATTCAGACAGGGAAATAGAGGAAAGTGGAGATGGTGGGCAAAAGGCACCCATGTGGCTGAAGATGTGTCTCTGCTTTAAATACCACTCCAACGGCTCTCCCACTTCACGAATGTGACAGCAGCACCTGGCTAGCCATGTTGTAACAATTAATTAGCAGTCACTCCGATTACCTGGCCAAGTCCTGTGAGACTCCGTTATGAGTCTCCCACACTAGAACGTAGGGCTGTGGAAGGACCACCCAAATCCTCAAAGAGCCTGTTTGTGTTGTTTCTGTAAATGATTTAAATAGCCACAGCTCTGCTTTCTACGGGAACAGACCTTTGCAGGGGAGCTAGTGGAGACTAAAGGTCCTGACAGGCAAAGGCACTGCAGCTGCTGACAGACAGAAGCTGAGTATAACCATTTCATCTGTCACCTCTCTTATCAAACTGAACGGCTACTTTTACCATGTAGTTTCTGTGTCAACAAATAAGGGCCAACTGGTGCCGACAGAGTGCTGGGAGTGTGAGGGAGCCCCAGAGAGAACCCGTGGCGGGGATGTTATTGTTGTCTTAACTAATCTTGGCACAAAGCCTTTAAACCACACTGACCTCTACCAAAGCCCTCTTTCTTCCCTCAAATATACTCGGTTCTTCAAAACAACAGTCATTTATTTTTCAAATTTATTACATTTTTTTTTATACTGCCAACATCCAAACAGATAAACCACTGGTCAGCAAAGTCTTCCTGGACAATTACATTTGATAGGTAGTGGGTTCAGACTGGTGGCTGTGCTTGAGAGAGCAGTGGTTATGTGTGTGTGTGGTGTGTGTGTGGTGTGATGTGTGTGTGTGTGCGTGCGTCGGCTGGGGGGGAGCGGACAGCAGGATACTGATTATTGAGTTAGCCCGGTGGCCCCCGAGAGGCGGAGGCACTTGCAGACACACGCTAGACTCTGTCTGCAAGGTCCCGGAGCAGAAGAGCAAATACAGTGGGGTCGGGCAAACACAAAGCAACTGACCGCTCCCTGTGGCCCAGACAACAAACACAACACCTCTTCACAGGCACAGGCACAAATCTTCACAGACAGCAAACCAGCTTAGACAGAGAATCTCCACTCTCCAATGTGAAGAATTTACACTTTAACAACATGCACTAAAAAAACACTATGTTCACTAGTAACCAGAATATATCAACACTTTTCAACTTATACAAACTGTGGGAGCCATTATTATAACAGTCAACACCCATAATCATGGGTTTCAGCACTGAATCCCAAACAGAATTTGCAGAACCCATGAGGACCGAAGAGAGTTTCGTGTCACCAAAACCTTCAGCCCAGCAACAGTCAGACTTCTCTGGAGGAATCAAAATGTCTTTGGCAGAGCAGTGCCAGTGTCACCAGGACAATTTATCTCATCTGTCCCCTAAATATCTTTAACAGTCCATCTTTCAAGAGAAAATGAACCGGATCAGCTGATTTTAACGGAATTCCACAGGGGCTACAACACTGTGGTGTTTTTGTAAGGAAATAGATTTATCTTAGCCCATCATGCCTCCTGCCACATCTAAGAAGTACTTATGCTGAAGTCTGCCAAAAGTTTCAACATTAATTACCAGACGAAAACCACGCAGGCTTAAAAAAACTATTTATCTTTGTGTCAAGTCACATTCTTTTATGTGAGTGTTTTATATGGAATATTGTAGTTCACCATTAGTTTCCCCGGCAGCTTCTATACATCTACCTACTCTATGAAACTACTAAGACCAGATCATATTTGCATCCATTTTGCTGTAGCTTAAGGAACCCAGCACAGCAACAACTCTTGTGTTTTAAGCTCCAGCATCTCTATGGTATGCTTCACCATTTGCTACCACTGATTTGTGGTCTTGCTTCCTTTTCCACAGCACATGCCCACATAAAAAGTTAACCAAGATGTATGACGTGGGAATGCCAACCAGCAGGTGTCAGTCTTGCCAGAGAAGCCAAGAGACACTTGACTTGTCACCAGATAGTTCACCCAACAGACTATTTAAATCTTGCCATGCCGCTCCGATTTCACTACAGTGAGTGCCCTCCTTTATGGAATACATTCTCCTCATAGCCAGCAAGAACAATAAGGGAATTGTCTTGGAACTAAAAGTAGGAGGTGCAGCCAAGGTCATTTTCCGTTTTGAATTACGTTGTTTAAAACAAATTGTGAAACCACATGTTCAAATACACATAGATTCTAACAAAATATTGATGGAATTCTCTATTTTAATGTGCTGTTAGGCTTGAAAATATGCATTTTTGCTTCTTAGCCTATATCTATACTAAGGAAAGGCTCTAAAAATCAGTCTAACTTATGATTTTGGTCATATTTTCCTGTTAAATTACTCAGTCTGATCATTAGTAGCAACATTTATCTAGATAGACAGGCGAACAAGAAGGGCTTGTAATTTTGACATAACATTAATATTCTTTCTGTTTAATTTGGGTGTGAATGACATTGAAAAATAGGTAGTATAATTTGGGGAACTCTGAGCCTTGATAAATTACCCAAAAGAGCCAAGAAAATGTCTCTGTCTCACAAGACTGATATGCCTCTGGAAATATTCTGCAGAGACCAAGAGGGACATTCAAAAACATTTGACTAATTTCATGCATCATTCTAATCATTAATAGGGAAAAGATGGTTCAATTGTCTTTAAGATGTATTCAAACAAACACTTATATTAAAAATATGTTTTCAAAAGCACTAAACTAAGCCAAGAACCACAAGTCCTGCAACTTATTTTAAAGTGACTGGAGTACCACTCTTAAAATATTTGGACTGTTCAGGCAGTAAGTATGTGTGCACACTGCCTTTTCGTAGATTCTCTGAGCACTGACAGTCGTGCATAGCAATGCTGAGCTAAAACAAACTGCTCCATACAGTCATCCCACATAAGAACCATGGCACCAGACCTATTCAGACAGTCTTAATGGCTAGCTCTGTGAGAATCCAGACCGAGCTTGAATTCCTTCCAGTATTTGTGGGACTGCTTAATAACTGTAGAATTAAACTAATTACTAACACAGCATTATGGCAGCTAACCAGACATAAAAGCTGCGATTTCAGACCCTGGGAATCCCGAATCCTAGATTCACAGACATACAATTTTACCACTGCTGACTTGTATAGCATGAATAAATGAATGGTATGTTACCAATATCTTTACCAAGTTTACATAAGATGAGACAGATTATGGTTATGGTGGAGTTTAACAAGAACTTCACCTCACAAAAACACAATTATATCACATTAGGCCACATTTATATAGTATACAATACATTTGTATAAGGTCTAAGGTATTGTGTCTAGTATAAAACTAAAACAGCCTGACAAGCCAGACTATAACATCAAAATGTATAGCCTGGCCATGGCCGATAGACCGGGCTCAATCCTAGGAGTGGAATCGGCGGTTGTCTTTCAAACGCATTAAGATAGCGCTATGACCAATCACAGCCACCTTATTTGTGTTTTTACACCGTCACAGCTGAGTCATCATTGTGCTAAGCCTGCCCAATGACTCTCTACAAGAATTAGAGCAATGTGACTGGTCCAACCAAACCTAGGGGAAGAGCTTCTGAGGCTCTATGGCTCGTGTCTAGACTGGCTGAGCAAACCTATCTTCTATCGCTAGGTTACGTCTAGATTTCCAGGTTAAAACTTGTCCAGGATCTTACCTATTAAATTGTAACCATTTCATATTTAGGAGGGACTCACTGTCAACAGACTTCTTTCCATGATTCCATTGCAGGGGAGATCTTAGGATGCTACTCAAACGATTACCGAGCTCTACAGCATTGACGCTAAAGCCATGAGAATGAAAATTTTAGCTTTGCATCAAGATACATGACAACTAGGTGTCAATCTGCATTCATATAAAAACAGATTTCATTGGCTCCTGGGATTGCCATTAGTGCTTGCCAGAGCTTAGAGGACCAAGTCTCATGAAACAACCTTCAACTTGTTGATGCATGAAAAAAATGTTTCATTGAAAAGCAGTCTAAAGAAAATCTTCAATTTCATGGTAATGACTTAAAAAAAAACATTAAACACTGACGAACATTTAGGCCTATATTATCACATATAAGTCCATGGTTGGAGAATGTTCTGCTAACATCCAGAAGGGACACACCTCGTCTATGAAATACTGTGTTTACATAATCTATACCCCATTTCAGTAGTCCAAATTAGAATTTTTTCTGCCCTAATCACTGCTAATTATGATGATTCAATGTTGAACTAATATAATTTCATATTAATGATGCCAAAATATCTCATTCTCAGCATACCGCAGTAGATACACACACACCAGTCAATCACTAAAAATAACCACATCTGAAATAATATATATTCATACTTCAACCTGAAAGATACAAAATCTCTCACAGACTTACTAGTGTTTGTCTTACAAACACAAAATTGAGACGGCATAAAGGCATGAATCCAGTTCTATCATTTCTTGCTTCTGTTGTTTGTGGCATTAAAACTGAGAGTTTTCATCAGACCTTGTCAGAATTGGCCTCTAAATCAGCCTCTGCCATAAAATAGCTTGTCTTTTGGTCTTTGACTGTTTATTATGCTAATTGTTTATGGGTCCCTGAATGACCACTAGCCATCAGAATCCAAACACTGGGTTTTACTGAGGACTATACTTTTGAGAATTTTACTGAATTCCTGCTCAGTTCACAGACAGGTTTACTGCTGGCCTCGTCCGACTGGTGCCAAATAACAAACATTTCTCCTAAAGTTGTTTACTATTAAAAAGTGTTATTACCTCAGTGGACCTCTACCCCTCCTCCCACTCCCCCTGCTGCCATCACTGCTGCAGGCAGCAGGCCCACAGTCAACACATTGTGTCCACTACTCTCAGTCCCCATCAGTGCAAAATAATATTCACCTGGAAAAAATAGGCTCATGGCTTAGGGGCGGTGACAGTTCTTGAGTTGAGTGGCTCAGTCATATAGGTTTGCCTTTTCCTTTCATTTAAACATTCACACTAACTAGGTGGTGTCTTGTGAAGCATGGTCAATCATTTTGAACAACTGAAATAACTGTTAGTATAGGCATCTTACAAATATAAGCAGAGTAGCTGACCAGAGCTTTCCTGATATTTCCTGGCAAAAAGAACATAAAAAAGCACTTACAAGTACTTGGGGGTCCACCTCGACAATAAACTGGACTGGTCTACTAATTCAGACGCACTCTACAGGAAAAGATGGAGCAGGCTCTACTTCCTCAGGAGGCTGAGGTCTTTCAGTGTCTGCAACAGACTCCTGCTGTTGTTCTACCAGTCTGTTATGGCCAATGTGCTCTTCTATGCTGTGGTATGTTGGGGTGGTAGCACTAGGAAGAGAAATATTGGACGTCTGGACAGACTGGTGAGAAAAGCAGGGTCTATGGTGGGCATTGAGCTGGAGTCTCTAACTACAATAGCCCAGATGAGGACCCTGAGTAGGCTACACTCTATACTGGACAATGACCGTCACCCCCTACACAACATCTTCATAAATCAGAGGAGTTTGATCAGCAACAGACTCCGGTCCCTCTCCTGCAGGACAGACAGGCTGCGAAGGTCCTTTGTCCCCAGGGTCATACAGCTGTATAACAGCACGCAGAAGGAGCATAGCATAATGGACTGGACTGCGTGAGCACACACACACATCCACACTCTTATGCTGTCCCTGGTGGTGACTATACTACTATGGACAACAATATACTGCACTACCCTGATAACTACTGCACTAAATGACTCTTTTACAACTTTGGACAATCTTACTGGGTCATTGTAATCTATCTACCTGGATTACCGCAAGGCACCTTATCACAACACTTCTCTACCTCATGGATTTCTTATTTCTTATTTCATTGCCTTTTTTATTTTTTTTTCTGTTCAGTGAATGTTGTATGAATGCAGATGTGTGCAATATTGTTGATCTGTTTTTGCACTGTGTATTATGTGTATGCTGCTGGACACCTTAATTTCCTTCGGGATCAATAAAGTAACTCTACTCTACTATCATTCCAATCCAATCTGGTACAACATAGACCAAATAACAAAATGGCAGCCAACGCTAACTGATGAGGGAAAGGAAGTTTTGTTTTCTTGTGCCCCCATCAGTTAGCGTTAGCTGCCAGTTTGCAAATTCGGTCTACGTTGCACCAAATACTGTCGTTCTTATACCAACCGACAGCTCTCGGTAGCCTCAAAGAACAGGGACATGGACTGATTGACAGATTTTTCCTTTAATTCATATTACATGTGTTGAGATTGATTAATCACAATTTTGTGAGCACAGGACACATCAAGAGGACCGTTTTTAATGTTTGAAATGAGTGTCATACTTCAACCAAGAACCTAAGATCTGTAACAGTTTCTCTGGGAAGATCTTTTCACCCCTGTATTTTTGGGTTGGTTTTTGGTGGACGTAGAATAAACCCATTAAACTGTGGTGCACTTGCGGGACACCAAAATAATATGTTCACTCTCTGTGTAAACACAACAGACAATGACCTTTGATGTTCTGTTCAAACTTAACTGAAGCAAGTTCAGTCATGCCCATCTATCTACTTATCATATACTCATCATCTACTTATCATCTACTCATCACCTGTCATCTTATAAAGCCCACCCAAACTACTTAATTGGCCTGAATACATCCTAACCAGAAATAGACTTCTCTATAGAGCAACATCAAATTGAATTTCCCACACTAAAATTCTGTGGGCGGTGCAAATTCAGGCTGGCTTCCAGGACAGCAAAGTTATGGTGTTTATAGTGTTTTTCCTCACCTGTCCCTGCCCACCTGTGTCCCACATACAGATACAGTTAGGATAGGCAAGCTAGAAGTAAGGAGCTAGGATCTAAAACAGTTTTATGAACTGCGGTCAGAGAAACTACAATAGGCCCTTGTTCCATTTAGTGTAAACATGTAAAAAAGGTTCTATGAACTGCAAAAAGTTATATGCAAAAAGTACCATCAGTGCAAAAATGCCCTGCAATTATGTATTGACTGGTCAAGCACAACTTAGCCAAGGCAGCAGAAACACCATTTAAAAAAAATTAAGAATTGTTCAACTTCTGAATCAATTTGCTTAACATAAAACAATAACAAAAAGTACTACAAAGGGTTTTGTTAGGCAACATATGCCTTCCAGGTAGCTAAGGCAATAATTTTTTTTTGAGGATGAAGAAGAAATGCTAATTTTGGAATGTTAAAAGGGAATTAGAATACTGCGGGAAAGACCAAAGAACGAGGAACTTACTTGCTGAGGTGGCTCAGCAATAACTTCCCTACAACCAAAATGCTGCCACATGCAGTTTACTTACAGCAGCTTGAGCTCCTCATCATTTTCAATTAATTAAACCCACACAAACGTGATGTCAAAATTCAACACCACAGAGGCAGAAAATAAACATTCACCTGATACGAATTACGACATCTGTCATACCATAGTAAACATCCTCCTGTGCGGTGTGTGTGGTGTATATGGTTGTGAGTGTGTGTTTGACGTAGAAACCCTTATTTTCTAGTTGCTAGGGCACACAACACTGTCACTGAGTGGTGTCTGTACGTTGTCAGGAGTCCTATGGTTCTACCTTCTGTGGTCGGTAGCCTGAGCAAAAACAGTCATCTCCTCTTTGTCCTGAGGGGTAATGACATAATAAGAGGTATCATGTCCCAAAGGGGGTTCATTTAATGACATTTATAGGAAGAGCCAGAGTGATAAAGCAGCAGAAAGTAATCACTCTAAATGGCTGCAATCAGACATTTTGCCAAGACTTATATTTTGTGGGTTAAATATTTAGAGAAGAGAATAGGGGGAAAAAATGACTTGACGTTTTCACGATTACCAGTAGTCTCAAATAACCTGCTGGAAAAAAGTGGCTCCACAGCGTCACTGTGTGAGTAGAGGAGAGCAGGTATGCCCCCTTTTGGTGATCAAGGTGAAAATAACTCTTGCATGACTGAGTGTAGGGAAATAGTGAAAAAGGTAGTTGGGGGGTTTAAAAGAATACAGTCTTACAGACAGAGAGAGAGAGAGAGAGAGAGAATGCAGATACTGCTACTCTATACCCCAAAATGAAATGCATCACCTATTTCCAACGTTCACATTCTGGTCTGTACTGCTTTGTCTCAGACTGGCTGGCGAGCTCACTGACTCTGAGCCTGCAGCCCTGATTACACTGATAGACATGCAGGAATCCTGTGCCGCCTGCCAGAAACCACAGAGCGAAAGGAGAGGACCCCGTGTCTGCCCTGCACTCAGATGTAAACACCAGTAGCCCCTCCAAGGAATGCAGGGCTTGTGTTGGCCCAGTGAGGAGGCGAGGGAGGAGGAGGAGGAGGAGAAGGAGGAGGAGGAGGTGGAGGTGGTGGAGGTGAAGAAGGAGGAGGAGGAGGTGCCAGTCAGATACACAAAGAGCACAATTATTTTTAATGAATGCAAACCAACAGCAAGAAAAAGCAAATAACTTGCACAAGGCGTTTTGCTTGTTTTATTTTTTTTCCCCTTTTGAGAAAGATAAATGCTCTACATGCATGAGAACAAACATGCAGACTGTACAGTTAATTTGGGCTTAGGGAGGTGTTCATTGCAACCATACCATGCAGCTGGCAATGAGTACTAATTATGCACCTCCAGCCTGCTGGCAGGCACCGCTGTCAACATCTCATGTTGACTTTTTGGTGATCCAAGCAGTGAATTAAAATAGCCAGGGGGGAAGTAGGAGCTAATTGGTGAAATATCTCTCTCCAAGAATCCAAATGTTAAATCCTCAATCTTTAAGACTTTAAGATAATGGCAGGAATGGTGGTGCTGGTGTTGGTATGTGAGAATCGAATATTGCCCAGTCATGGGGTTGCTGCTATGCCAGCTCCATGTCTGACCCAGTTCAGCACCTCAAACAAAATACATCGTATTTTTAACTCTCTGTTCCATGTATTTAGAGCCTCTGGTTCAATATGTCCTTGTCAGAAGGGGCAATTTTTCAACCCTTTTTGTTTAACAGGTCCAGTAACTCACATATACATTTCTCCTCCTCTCACTGAATGAAGCGCTGTTTCGCAGAAAGATTGATAGATGGAAATCAAACATTATCTTTAACAGCTACGCCGATCCAAACTGCATAAACAGCCCCCAGACCCTAAAAGTCTGCCATTCTGGTGATTTCCTAGTTCCATGGCTAGAGAGTGCTAGAACAATATCTCGGCTCTCTGTATTTGCTAAGAGGCTATTCATTACCCTGTGCAGTAGACCTATAATGTTGTTCCTGGGTAGCCAAGCTGCACTGTTCCGAAGACCGGAAAGTCCTCCACCAAACTTGTTATCATTTGGTGTTTGCTGATGTGCACAAGCATGTTTTCTAAAACAGACAAAGTCAAACAGCATATGTTTTGATGGCAAGCGCCTCTGGACCTTGCGCCTACTTTCTGCCAAGTAATTGGGATGTGCTGGGACACATTAACACTGCTAGTAAAGCAGTAAGGAGGCTTCGTCAAACAGATGGGGATTCCTTGTGCGGCATGCCTGGGGTTCCATCCTGTCCTGGTAAACACAAGCCAGAAAGTGATGGTGGATCACAGATGATCGGGCCTCATTCATGTACTAATAAATCAGATATGGATCGTATATACATTGATGTGACTGCAGTCTAAACAGACAGATTGGATATTCCCATTCTCATAAATGCATTTCATATGTCATTAACCTGAGAATGTTGTATGCTGTTTGTTGACGTATGATTATTTAACATGCGTGTCTGAAGGAGAAAATTTAGAAGTTGGTGACCCACTCCTCATCTCAGCCCGCAAGCCACAGGGAAGAGCAACAACAAATTTAACACTTTTTAATTTACAGAAAGCTTCTGAAAGCTCAAGAAAGCTCTTCAGCAAGCTACACCTGCTAAATGCAATTGTTTTCTATCCTGGAAATATCCACTTGTTTTGTTTCATTTGTCTCTCACAGCATGGGGTGATTCATTTGTTTATCGCCAGTAACTCCACAATAAAATAACCAAAATATATTTGGCAAATAGATGGAGATTATTATGTTCTATGTTTTGACACAGTAATGTTTATCTTCATTGCACTCAGAGAAAAACGGAATGCATACACACAATGCATACACACAAAGAAGCCAACACACACTTTCCCTCTAAACAACAACAATCTGAAGCTACTCCATACCCCTGACTTTCCTCTGCACTGGGTGATGTCAGTTCCCTGTTAATTCTCCCCCTTCACATCCTCAAGCTTCATTTTGCTAGGCTATCTGAGGCACACAACAGGCCAAGTAATGCGGGTGAGTGGACGAGTGGGGGAGCTCACATGTGCGCATGGACCAGTTATTGTGCCAGAGCTTCCTTAAGAATGTATGAGTTGTTACTTTGCTCTAATGCTTGTAACATTTCCGATGATTACACCTTAAATTATTATTATGACAATAAATAAGTGTGACTATTAGGCATACATGATCAGAGTATCTCAATTCATGTATAGGCTGTGAAAACAGCCTATGGCTCCAAACACCACCATCAGGATTATTTCGGTAGTTCGGTATTTGGGGAGTGAGCAGCGCCCTCTATGCATGTGGGTTGTTTCAGGAATTTTTAAGTGTCTAGCAAGCGTAAATATACGCATGTCGGATTTGGGCACTTTTGAAAATTGATGTAAAAATTGATTTTTTGCAAAATTGTAAAAATTGATGCAAAAAATTTGTTATACGCATAAAATCGGAATTGAGCATACCCAATCTGCAGTATAAACTCAGCCTCTTGAGGATCTCTGTATCACACAGATCTCTATGCGTGACCCTCCATAGCAGTCGCAACAGGCCATTCCGAGCTAAATATATTCGCGCTAAAGTGGTTGGCCTTCTTATTTTAGCAGTTTCACAGTATAATGCCTACACATTCACATTATGACTGAACCGAGTCAAAATGTATAAGATATACCGTTTAAAAAGGCTTTTGTTGAGAAGGTGTATTCATGCCACTGTAAACTAGTTGTGGTTTCATAGTTTTCTGAACACTTATGGTTTCGTATAGCGCAGGCAGAAGTTTGTTGTACCTTGGAAAACACTAATGAGCTTGAGTTATCCAACATTAACTTATAGCAGAGGGATGTGACAGTCATTAAATCAAATGCATGGGCTACAGCTTGAACATAACCTTAGTATTATTTTGCTAAAAACACAGGCAATGCCACTGTCTGCAGTAGTAGGCTATATGGATTACCTGACATGGTCCAGCTATATATCTATAATCCACAGCTAAATATATTCATTGCAAGTCCACAATCATTGGTATTTCAGTAATGTAGGCATAGGCTACAGACCAGCAGCTACATTATCTGAGAGATTTGTTGTTAACCAGTGTTAGGGTGCACATAAAGTTTGACAGATAGTGTCCACAGTTCATAATGACGTCAGAGACTGAGTAATGTTCAACACAGCAGCGACCAAAGAAAAGAATAGATAACGTCACAGTGGTAGTAAACTTCACAGTGTATTTACTTCACGATTTCTCCATTTTTAACTTTGCCCAATTTTACAAATCCTGACACTGTTAACGCCATTATCTCTGTTATGGGTAACATTTGAAAGCTTGTTTTGTGATCTTTCATGAAAATACAATAACTTTAAAAAAAAAAAAGGTCAATGCAGCTGCTTTTGCCATGTAGGGGGTCACATATTTGGTTTTAAAGGGTCCCTAGCTAACATGATATGTTGGCCTTATTAGATTGAATTTGGCGTCAACTACATAAACTTGTTTATGTTTAGACAATCCTCTGATTCATAATATGCCATTGACGTAAAAAGTGACATCACCTGGTTGAATCTTGTAGTCAAGGTACAATCAAGGTGCAGCCATCAAGTTAGGCTATTACTGCCCTTAGACATCAATATCATCAATCATCAATATCAACCAGGTGATGTCACTTTTTACCCAGAAAGCATTGAGATGTAAATGTAATGGCAGAGTACAAGCTCTGCAAATGAAGGGATTTTCTTAAAAATACTACTAATAATAAAAAAGAAAGCATTTTAAGCGTTTTCAAATCTTGTTTAAAAATAGCTGATACCAACGTCAGTCTTATAAGGCCAACAAGTCCTACTAGCGAGGGATTCTTTTAAATTAGGGCTATGCAATTAAAAATATTCATAAAAGTGTCAGTATTTCTATTGGTATGATTCTACAGCAGGGCCACTGCAATTCACTGATCCATAATTAGTCCATCAGCATACAGGTGCGCTGTCAGATATGGATTGACTGTGTAATGGTGAACAACAATGAATCCATAAAGATCCATTTTAATTTCAGACACAGACAGGGGGGGTTCACATTACACAGCAAGCCACAAGATTCAGCAAAGGCCACTCAGCAACCAAACCTAAAACCAAATCTATACTTGTACATCAGGACACAATATATGCCAGTTGTGGTGGAGCAACAGTCACATTGCTCAACTGACAATCGAGAGACCTGGGTTTCGATAGCTGAGCCCCATGTTGCAAGTCCATGTCACTTTAGATAACAGTGTCTGTTAAATATCAGTCAACTTCACTTTAATATAGACCTACCCTAATAGTCTAGACTTGGGAGCTGCCTGTTTCCATTACACATAAAGCCAAGCAAAGCTTGGTATATCTGACAGCAGGCAAAGTAACGTATAGCCTTGTGTAAATTACAATGATCTTAATACACAGACTTGTGACATAACAAAATTAAAGCAAGTGAAAAGGGGAATAAGAAAGCGAGACAGGAGGGACAGCTCTGAAATGAAGCAAATTAGCCAGAAATCGGGCATCAGTGTTATAGGATGCCAAGCTTGGGTGACAAAAACAAGAAAAAAAATGACAGATTGAAACAGATGTAAAGAAAAACAAGGGGAACAATATTCTGTATGTGTTGGAGTTTTACTTTTATCTTGTCAATGGACCTTAAACGCTTTGTTTGCCAACTGAATTTTCGCCCTGATAGGACCAGTGAACAGCCTTAAAAGCCACTTCCCTTGCAAACCAACCAAAGCCCACCACACAAACACACACAAGTCCCTTTGATATTTATTTGTGGGTATAAGTGTAAGGTTGACTCTGTCAGAAAAGCCTAAATAAATGAAATAATAACACGACTGGCTCTATGGGTTTATTTTTTGGCTTTTCCTCTGAATCCATTCTTGACAATCCCAAGGTCCCCTTTGATTTTGTAAGTCTTCTATTTCAATTGAGACAGAAACAAACTGGCTATGTAAATTACTCTTAGTTTTCCAAAACATTTTGTTTGGACTAAAATGAAACATGAAAAATTAATTGGCAGAAGAAAGCCTGAACTCAGTCATGCCAACTCTAAGGGTCTAGAGAGCAAAGAGCATTGGATGGTAATACTCTATAATGCAGTGATCGTGCTTATGAAAATAATTGTATAACCCCTGATGCAGGTCTTTTTGGAAAGAGAGGTACTGACAGCATTGCGTCCTAAGCATCCACGTGTGAGACTGCATGTCTAATTGAGTTTAATGCCCTTCATCAGAATATAGTTGATTTGCACAACACCACACTAAATCACATAAAAGCCTTATTCAGGATCAAGGATTCCTATTCCCCCTGTGTCCTCATATCTATAATTGTAATCTATTAAAAACACACAAAAGGGGAGGCTGAACAAATATATTTCCAAGCAGAACCTCTATTTTGTTACCCCTGGCAGACAGAAAGGCACCTGAGAAATTTGAGCTGACATTTAGGAGAAGCAGGAGTCCAGGAGAAGTATATCACTTTCTTAAGCTAATTAGTCCTGTATTTTACCGATCAAAAGAACACCCCTCTCAATACAATGCTGGGCCAAAAAATATATTTGCTTTCCATCTGTGAGACTGCTGACAGAAAGCCAACAAAGTGAACCTGATGTTATCCATTTGAGGAATTCCAATGAATAAAGTGTTAAAAATAGATACCTCTGGCTCTGATTTTCATCATCAACCCCATTGCTTGACTCTGACTGGATGATGATAAATCATAGAAAACAAACACTTCCAAAAGAGAGAGGCAGAGTGTAAAAACCGAGCACAGAGTCATAATTGGTGCTGTAAAGACATCCATCCTTAAGCTGTTCCCTGACTTGATTGATACACCCTCCTACACCTGGCAATTAACTACAAGTATGGACTCGGCCCTGTTTGTTGTTAAATTTCATCATAACCAAATGTAATCACTGTGAAGGATTTGCTGCACCCATTCCACTCTAACCCATCTCTATTCAGGAGAATTCAAGTGTGAGACGTTTTTGCTCCACCACCTACTCATTGTTGCCAAATACCGATTTGCTACGTGGTAGACCAGGGGTTTCAACCAGTGGTCCATGACCAACTAGTGGTCCGTGAAGACATTGCTGGTGGTCACTGACAGTACATTATTAGTGAATTTACAATGTAATAATCACTATTTTGATTCCCATTCAGTGGAGGTCCTCAGGTTGCTTTTTTTGGCAGCATGGTCTAGGTCTAGTTCACAATCAGTTGTAAACCTGTGTGGTAAGGTAATAACCTTAGCCTATTTGTGCATTGATTTTGTGGTGCATGGCCTATTTTGAGGGCTCAGATAAAGCACAACGTCCATAACAAATTAATAAATTTGAATGAATTAATTTGTTAATGGATGTCATCCACTTCTTAGGCCTAATCTTTACATTCCTAAGAAAATGTTGCTCTCTGATCAGATATGGTCAGGAACTAATAATTTCATCCACTAGGGGGAGATAAAATGATCAAATTTGGGGCTGAATGTACTGGACTTGTTCTGGGCTTCTCTATATCTCTTCTGATATGCAGTAGAGGCCTTTGTAGCACAATATCAAATACATCCAAGCATATACTCATCCTACCATATATTCAGTTTTCATCTTATACATGCTTGAATGCCTTGTGGAATAACTATGGAGGAAACACAGCAAAAAGTATGTGCAAGTTAAATAATAAAAGGGTGAAAAGGTTATTAAAATTGCTTAAGATTCTCTAAATCAATGTGCAATGCATAGATTTGATAGTGCAGGATGTCAAAAAATGTCATGCGGAGGAGGGAAAACATACTGAAATATTTTACCTGAACAAAAATAGTAATTTACATTTTTTTAAAACTGAACTAGTTCAAGTTCTTTTGTTGCAAATATATTATGTTCATTCACAGCAATTCTCATTTTGCTTGCTCAATTAACTGCACAACCCTGGATGTTACCCAGCACATCATCTAGATCCATCCATGGTAGGCCCATATCACTTAGCTGTGCATGTGAGAGGTGAGGAGCAATGCAGCAGTGCAGTCATAGTGGACCCCTGGGCAACTTGTTATGGAAAGTGTGAGTGAAGGGAGGACGGAAATAACCACCAATTCATTGTTTCCACAGTGAGCTCCTTTGAGGCAGAAGGACACAAACTCATTTCCTGGCATAGACTTTCTGTGTGAGAGAGAATTCATCTCAGAGCTCTGAAAGTATGAAGTTAAATAGTGGGAAATGTCCCAGCCCTAAGTATGCTATTTTTCATCCATGCCCTGGATACACACATGTGATCAGATTCTGCAATTCCAAGGGAAGGGGAGGGCTACAAAATACCACATTGGGTTCTGTTATCCCAAGTGAGAACAGATGATTTCAGTAGACCATTACATTTCAGGAGCACTAATGTTATCCCTAGGACACTTCAGCGAACCTTGTTTGAACTGGTCGCCAAAACCCAACCTCAGTGCAGCTGACTACCAAAGTAAGCGAGTAACGTTGAAGTTATCCAGAAAGGGAATATAAGGGTTGTGTTGCTACAGTCGTGCCCTCGTTGGCAACAGCTCCTTTCTCTGCTTAGAAACGTCTTAATGGTAACGATGTATCTTAACATGGCAGCACGTATAAGGAAATTTCTTGGGATGTGTTACCTTTATGGCTTAGTTAAATGTAATTTTAAACGTTATTGGTTTGGGTAGGTTAAGGCTTTCAGGCGGCCGGCCTGGCGTTACTAGAAACTACATGCCCAACCATTTTAAATCAGTTTGTGTGTAAAGTGGTCACATGAATCATATTGCACTGCCCTCCCGACATAACGTTAACTGATTTAGCTAGCTAATAAGCAAGTTTGAAGGGTCTGGAAGTTGGGTGTTTTAACGTTACTAGTCAGCTGCCCCGAGCCAAACCAGAGCCAGACCTTTGCCTCAGGAGGTGTAGAGGTCGACAACTTGTGTTGTTTCGCCTTTTCTGTCGTTTGCGTCGTTGTCTTGTGGCACTATACTATACCAAATTCCATACTATAACAGATATTCAACAAGATGGCAAGTGTCACACTCCTCGTTATTTAGGCGCGCGTCCTTCTTTCACGAAGGGCGCGAGATCGCAATGACGCACATTAGGCGCCAGATGGCGGCTGTGCGCTAAAGTTGTACTTCAGAAAACTGACAGCCAGATGGACGACCAGACAGAAGTGCTGCGACTGATTGATAGATTGGTCATGATTCATTATCCACAGGTAAGATAAGCAAACGTGGAGAAAGACAAACATTTTCCAAAATAAAGTTTTGCACAAAGCATTGTATTAGTCATCAACAGGATTTTAATATCAGCCATTCCGTGGAACATATTTACACCACATGAAGATAAACCATAGTCTACCTGATCTAAAAAAAAATGAATGACTGCACAAATATTTTCACTTTTAAATAAATACACAGACCTGAGTCGGGCAGTCCTTTGTTGCAAGTGCCCAGGCTTAAATATGCCATTGACTCAGGATCTGAATATAAAGTGTTATGTCTTGCAAACGTTTTCCCCAGAAAAGTACAGCAATCACCCAACCACATTTTTTTTTTTAAAGAAGATGCAAAATCTTGCATATATGGAAAATTAAAACAGCACACCCTCAACTGATTTTCAGTGCGATTGTTCAGAACACATGGTGGAAAACCACAGCTGCAATACAGCAAGTTCAAGGTTATGAAGGTATCCTACCCTACACATAGAAAATGAAAAAAAAATCGGAGAAAATAGAAAACAATTTTGTAAAGATATACAGTATTGCACCTTAGCAAAAAATTCTTGTGATCTTATGACACGAACCAGTACAAATCCTTCCTTTTTAAGTACATTATTTAAAATGCCAAGACTAACAATCATAACCATAGCACCAAATTCATTTTTGTCAGTTGCAGCTAAAAGCTCTCAAATGCCCTTGGACAAAATCTGAGAGGTTCACCATGCCATAGAGGAAGGAACAGCACAAAGAGAAAATGAGGCTCCATGCAGAGAATCTGTGTGTTTTTTCACCCACCAGCATGTCATTTTTTGTTCTTGCAGAAGTTCTGGTAGTTGTTACAAGCCTTCTGCATGTCAGTAAGGAACCCTGGAACACCACTCTAAAATGAATAATGCAAATATTGTTAGTAAAAATTATCACGTCCTAAGACACTGTTTACATCCACCATTAGATAAATAGATAGATAGATAGATAGATAGATAGATAGATAGATAGATAGATAGATAGATAGATAGAGACTGATGACTATTCTCAGCATATTATCAGTTATGTAAGGCAATCACTGTCAGTCTCTACAACTTAACAAACTTAACAAAACTGTGGTCATTGATAGAAAGTAAACATGTAAACAGTGCCCACAGTGGCACTGTAAAGGAGAGTGTCATTGAGACAACATTAGACATTAGTCTTGGTGAAGTTAACTCCAAGTGGTGTGATGGTTGACAGTAAATGTTAAGCTAACCTTACCTTAGCAGCCCAGTTCACCAGCCAGGTTGGGATCATGCCCCCAGGGTTGTCAAAGTAGTTCATGAAGACTATCATGTCAAACACAAGAGGCAACAACTATTAGTTCATTGCTCATGTCATGATTTGTTTTTTTAAATTCTGTGTCTAAAGAGACGATAATATTAGATTTGCCAGGCAATGCAGTTATACCTTTAGTGCCACAATCACCATCACTCTCCATAGCCAAACTCTGCTTGTAGTCTTTCACTCTGATCACTCCACTCTTTTCTGGGCACTGAGATACTGCAGAGCTCTTGGCCAAGACCACCCAAATCTTTCTTCCTTCTATATCAAGGTCTCTACGTTCTCTTACGTAAACATACTGTAGAAAGGGTACTTAAGGAATATATCAATGTTGAGCTGTACAGAAAAGTAAACATATTATTATTATTATTATTATTATACATCAGTTTAGAAAGAGTGGGGGGAGAGAGCTGTCCATAGGATCCGATGTTATGTTTAAAGAGCTGTCCATAGGATCCGATGATGACACTGTCCAGATTCTCTTCATCAGCCTCTACTGTCCTTTCCCCTTTGACTGGTTTGGCAAATGGGATCTGAGTCCTGTCAAGATACAGGCAGATGTGGGGAGACAAGGGGCATTAAACGTGTCTGGCAGGAGCTTCAGGATTCAATCTTCTTCTTAGAGGTGAGCCTTGTTCATTGATGGACTCTGTTTGAGTCCAGTTCTCTCTGTAGGACACAGGGCCTCAAGATCTCAAGGTCGAATTGAGCAAGCCTGTTATTTTTCCATTACTTCAAAGGGTCACCAGCAAAGAAATGGATTCCATCCAGGTGGAGAATGCACATTAAAATCTTGAATCTTGTGAGGGATCCGGTCATCCACTGTGTAGATAGGACTGGCTGAAGACAGCGGATGAGGAATGCTTCAAAGGTTCTGATCTGTTTGCAGTACACCATCCAGGAGAGATGAGGCCTTGAGATGAATCACATTATACACAGAAACCTTGAAAGATTCTCACAGACAGCCTAACAGACTTGGGTGATCCAACTGGTGACCTGGTGATGAGGCATAATTCATTGCAATTCATAATAAATAGGGTAGGGCTGCCCAACCATTCGCTGATCGCAGTTGACCTGTCAATCACAAGGAAGTGCAGATAGATCGCGAGGCATTCAAAGAAAAAGAAAAATCCTTTTTAGACATTTAACTTCTCCCTTTGGGATTGACATTTGATCGAGATAAATGCAGCTGGCACAGTCAGTGTGCTGTTGTTGCACAGTCTACCTTTCTGTGAATGGAACCTGTGGTGTCTCTCTTCTCTGGTAAGATAATGTAATGTAATATGACAATGTAATAATGTAAGATAATGTAATGTTTAATGTTCACCAACATGTTCAACTTGCGCTAGACTGGTGGCACTAAACCAGTTTAAGAAGGCTGATCATGTCTGTAGGCTGTCTGCAGCTACTCTGCTACGCAATGATGCGAGATGGTGAAGTATATATAACTGAGGTCATCCCGCAAAGTCCAGTCCAGCTCGAACCTCAAAGCAACCCAGGGTCAGGAGTCAAGCATGCTAGCCAATCACCTGAAAAGCCCATGCTCCCAAAAATGTGGTCAATCTTTTCGACCCGGTCAGGTAGCTCACAACCCAAAAAAGGTTTGGCACCCCTGAAATGGGCTAACAGTAGTACTGTATGAAGCGAGACGTACTGATGGCAGTGACAAACCAAAGAGTCCTTCAAGAAACACTTTTAGCAAGGATATTGGTATTTGAGAGATATTTCTGTAGGATACATCTCTGTTTGACAATGGGAAGGGGTATTTCACCTCCCAGTAAATTGCAGACTGCCCATCGTAGTCTTTCTCAGTGAGCTCTAAAGAACAAACACAAATAAGAGAAAAATCAATATCAAACATAGATCTCAGCAAAGACTTCATCTATAACATTTTTTTTTTCTTTTTGTACACTGTGTCCATTTTACGCCTCATATTAAATCAACTTTAAGCATTGACCTGTCAGGTAAAGTTGTATGTTCAGCATCCTGCAATGTTTAAATGTGTAGCTTGGCCCATAGATCCTATTGGGAAGTTGGGATCCAACTTTTACTTGTCTTTCTCTCAACGGAAGAGTATTTTCTAACAAAGTCATGGTGGTCCTCTGAATGCAAACACAGACAGGAAAAACAATTGGAGCCAGCTGAGGCGTGTCAGTTTCGCAGAGCAGGAGAAAATACCTTTGGCAAAACAGAATAAATCACTGAGAGACTAAATCCGTTCAGAAACTGTGATGTGAACCCTATGAGTGACCTCACACAGTTGCACACGGAACCAAGAGTGAAATTCTAATTAAAAACTTTGTTAACAGAGTCGCCATAAAGGTTGTTGGTATCGTCAACCATTTTTCTCTACAAATTATTGTAAATGAAAGTAAAGGTACCGGTACATAAAATCTATAAAATACACAATACATTTCTTTATCTTAAACTTTCAAGATATGTTTAATGAAGGTACAGATTAAGTGCAACCTAAACAGCGTAAAAACACAGAAATAGATTTAAGCAAGTCTTTGTTGGGAAATGAATGAAAATTGATTCATTGCCATTTCACAAAAAAACAATGTAGGCCATATGCAACTACTGAACTGTACACTAAGAAGAAATAATTGTGAAAACATATTTCTACATCTAGGTTTTCAGGCATACCCCAAAATGAAATGTTGTTTGTAAGAAATGTCAAGCATTACCTGTTACATGACATATACTGCATATTTCCATCTCTTGCTGCAACTTCAATACTCAATATCAAACTCTTTCTTTCAGAGACTACCTGAAAACTTGCTTAAAGATTACTGAACTACACATCTCTGTCCCTGATATTTTCAAAGCATATACAACAGTCCTCCAACTATGAAAGTTTATTACTCTGGATTCTGAAGGAAAAACATGTCATGCTGCATTGAAGAAAAAAGGCTACACAAAAGTGTTATTCTGAGGTAAAACAATACCTACTTTACATCATTTTGCTACTTTACATCATTTCATTCTGGGGAAAAATAAAGAACCAACTACCAACTACCAACTACAATACCAAGAGCACTTTTACCTAGTACTATATATTGTATGATGACTTGAGATTACCTGTGAGATATTTTGGGATACTGCCAGCATGAAGTCACAAAAGATGAGATATGTGATAAGTGAGAGATTTGTGCTGTCATTTTTCACGAAGGGCCAGGGGAAGAAAGGAAGGGGCAAGAATATTTGAAGAAAATTAAGACATAGGAGTGATGTGTGTCTGGGTGTGTCTTTTTTGTTTCCAGCTATGTATGTTGGTACAACTGACATATTGCCCGCTGAACTTCCATGACAAAAGTGTAATCTAATAATCCTACAACACTGGCATGTTAACTTTCAAGAGGCTTGCAAAGACTCTTCTCTTCCGGGAGCTTCCCCTCATAACAAAACTAACCCCTACTAATCTAAATAACCCCCTTGCACTGATTCTTCTTGCACTGCTCGAGTGTATATATGGTTGTAAGTGTCCCAGCCTGGTGAAACCTCTACTGCAATATCTACACTGACACTTGTATATAACACTTGTAATAACTTGTATAACCAATGTGCAATATTACCCTGTATTCAGACATCTGTATATTAGACCTTTGTGTATGTAACTTTTTACACTAGTACTTATCTATTCTATTCTTTGCCAGCGAACACTGTACATTTTGTATGCTATTGTTTATGTCCTCTCTTTGTAAGTCGCTTTGGATAGAAGCATCTGCTAAATGTAATGTAATGTAACATACTTATTGCCTATCATACTAAGTTGTAGCCTATATTTGCATTTTTAGCCTAGCATTTGTTCTGTTAAGATTGGGTCTTTTTGTTCTTTATCACTGCTTTGGTAAAAAAGCACCTGGTTAATAACACAGCACCACACAACATAACATAACCATCCAGCTGCCAAGGGAAAGTGTTACCAATTACCTTTGACATAGCTGTCCCATTGTTTCCTGTAGGCCAAGTCCATGTAAACCTCTACGCACAAGTCTGGAACACAGTTCTTTAGGGAGCCAAAAACTTTGTACTCATACAGACCAGTTTCCTATAAGGGCAAGAAATTACTTTTACTCATTCTGCTGTAATCCGTCATGTAACAAGTAGGCAAGACATTACACTGCTTTAAAGTAACACTGTATGCTTTTTATTTTAAGTATCCTTTTTTTGCCGGACAATTCATTTTGATACCATCTCCAAATTAATCTGGATGGCATAGTCATATGAATGGTGGATAAACACAAGTGTAACCCCACCAGACACCAAGGATATGTACAGTGTCGCTGTGGGTGGAGGGTAAGAAAACCTAGTTACAGCATGACTGAGGGTCAATGCTGAAAAATGTTTCTAAGGTTCTGTACGCTTTTAGATAAGTTAGGCTGAATAGTTCACCAGTTGGTTTAAACATTTTCAAGATGCACTTTCAATTCTGAAATAAAGAAAGGACCTAAGGCAATGTAGAGTATGTCAGTTGACTTTCTGTAGAAAAACAAATGGCAATCGCACAATCCTGTCATTGAAACTGGGAGCAGGCGCATAGTCAGGTAATTGACTGCCATGGGACCCTGACTAGCACTTCCTTAGCAGCCTGCAACCAAAGGTAACCAGATCTTATCTCACATCAGATCAGATCAGTTCTTAAACGCATAGCGTTATTTGTTACAATCATGCTTTCTTTTCGTTCGTGAATAGAGAAAAATCCATACGACAATTACGTTGTATCATTTTACAGGACTACTAGCCAGCTATGTGCTAACTGTAATCATGGCTAAACCAGACCATTCATTTAGTGCACAGCCTAGTTTTCCCTTTACACCTACCTGACTGTAGCGCCGATATATTTTGACTCCCATCGTCTCTGTAAACAACTCCCATCCCTCTACCTGCGGCTCGTCCAGTTCTCTCCATGCCGCTTGAAACTCGTCCTCTGTAAAGTGCAGTGACATGATTTCAAAGCGATGCAATGTTGGATCATATGATCAATGACTGACCAACACCGTAGCATCTGCGTCAGCGACACTCCGCGGCATTCCAGTCTGATGCCAGCACGGATGTGATCTGCGTGCTATATTTTGTCGTCTTCAGTGCAGCAAACATGTTGTGTGCCATTTAGAAAGGTGAAGGGATCTCCCAGTCCCTAACTGCGCAGTGATCTGTTCTCTCTTGTTGTGTTGTGTTTATGCAGACTTTATTGACACGAATGTCACGTTCATATCTTAACCTTGCGTTTGTCTTGAGGTCTGGCACGTGGACATACAGTATACCTTCATAATGGCATGTGATAGCCTATGTAGCTTAGACGTAAGTACATACTTCTGGTAGTGACTCTCTGGCACAGTTGCTCTTGGCTCTCCCAACTTGAGGCCGAAAGGCATGCAATGGTTAGAACCAATGAAGACACGTCAACTAAGCTGAAACAAAATACAGACCCAATGCTTTGTCCACGGATGGTGTCAATTTTCATTTGAGGTCAGCAAAAGAGCCGAACCAGAACTGGAGACTCCAGGAGTTCCAATATATCAAAGATCCTTTTGATGGGCTATATTTACAGAGAACTAAAATGGATGTCAGTATTCATTGAAGAATACAACTCAGTAGGCCTATGACTTCTAGCTTCAAGTGTTTTTTTCTTCCCAACAGTTTTTTCAAAGATATAAGAATGGGGTGAGAATTACTTGGACTAAAACAGCCCATACTTCCTGTCCCCACATGGAAATCTTGTATCTCTTTTTGGGAAGGGATCACCAGCAGGAAGGAAGAGCATAGACAACACCCCATATCACATTACTATGTGTCAGAAAATCTGACTTTGAATTGGCTGAGGGGCAGAAGTAAAATAACACCCTGTGCTTGTGTTTCACATGGCCATGGTGGGGGTACTGGCTCGACCTTAAATAAACAGCACCCGATGGTTGCCCCGGGCAGCAGCCCCAACAGCTAAGACTACATGATTGTGAATGAATGAAATGATTGAGACAACATTCAAATGATTGTGTAACTGGTCAAAAGTGAGAGGTAATACAATGTATAGGCCAAATTGCATTGCAAAAGGATACTAATCACGGCGTCATATTTGAAAGTGGCCTGTCTGTTACAGCTCTATATGTCTAGAGTGGTCAAACAATGCATTTTTCCTGCTTGGTAGAAAAAAACATACAGCGGGCTATAGACTATAGGGTATGTAAAGGTTTCGGTTTGAACAAATGTGACCCACAGGTATTAGGCACTAATTGTTTCATGCAAACGACCTGGGAAGTGGCCCATCCCTTTAACGGAACCTTTTTTTTCATTACTTTTGCAACATTGGACATTTTTCGTCAGAGTGAGTAAGCAAGACACCCCACCTCCGGGTTCCCAAATGCATCATAAAATGTGTATCTGTATGAGATAGCCTGTCTGCAGTGAAGCAAGCCGTTGTCGCGCATGAGGAAACTCGCTGTGGATATCCAATGAATGGGAGTCAAATTCCACCTCCGCCAGTCTCTGGTGCAGCTCCAGACGAACTTGAGTGAGACTGTGCGTAAGACGTCCCAAGTTGTCCGCTCGGAGTCTCTTTTATTAAGAAAAGAGTTCAAGAAACACGTCAAAATAATCACATAGGAAAATTCAGCAAACATTTATCCCTCCGTGAACACAAGATTCGCGATGGAAACTGTGGAAGAGGTAAGACACTTTCCCGTGTTGGATATCATGTTACTTTAAATATGGTTTCACTCAAGCTCATAATCGTGCAATGTTAAGCAACATTTATTAGATTTGTAGGCTATAGACATTTTCAGATGGAATATGTGTTTTTATTATTGCGTTTGTGTCTAATTTTGTTTCAATTATTTATTTTCTTTTTAACGTTTTAGATTAATGAACATTGAAGGAAACCATGTTTTTTCCCTTTTGTCTAACAGATGCGTCACTCTTGCAAAATCTACCCATCCAATTATGAAGCAAATTTGTGAAAATATATTGTATAGTCTTTAATATACACGTACATTGGCAACGTGTGGGCCTATGTAAAAGATTAATTGTCATATTGCTATGTTTGCAAACTTAGGTGACGAGCAAACTGCTTGTGAAATAACTTATAATTTGGAAGCAGCTCGAATTTCACGGAGCAGCTCGTAATGTCATATCCCGCGCTCTCCAGGGAATGTGACAGCTCGTGCAGGGATGAGAGCATCTGCGTCATTC
Organism: Tenualosa ilisha; assembly: GCA_015244755.2. Classification (NCBI taxonomy): domain Eukaryota; kingdom Metazoa; phylum Chordata; class Actinopteri; order Clupeiformes; family Clupeidae; genus Tenualosa; species Tenualosa ilisha. The sequence continues at coordinate 1,214,215 of PYXC01002370.1, read as the reverse complement.
AGACAGTTTTTTGCCATGAGAGGGGTGTATGTATAAGGGGGCAACTGGAAAACTGCTTGTGTTTATACTGTAAGATGGAACACTCACCAAAGCTTTTGCCATAATGATGTTTAATCATTCTGAATGCAGGTTTGGACACACTGACAGAACACAGCTGAGGTCAACAAACTGTGAAAGACAGCTCTCTCATTGCTTTGTTCTGAAATGCCAGAGGAACTCTCCAAAGACGCAATGAGAGTGCCTGCAGCTGGAGATCGAATTCTAGCAGAGAAGACCAACAATAATGAAAGCACTACTGTGCCTGCCAGTGTCACAGGAGTTTCTGTGCCTCTGGTCAATGAAGTCCAGCTCACCGCAGCCACTGGTGGGGCAGAACTTTCGTGCTACCGCTGCACCGTGCCATTTGGAGTGGTCATTCTGATTGCGGGGATTGTGGTCACCGTGGTAGCATACAGCTTTAACTCGCATGGGTCCACAATCTCCTACTTCGGACTGGTGCTTCTGTCATTTGGCTTGGTACTCTTGGGCTCCAGTGCCATATGCTGGAAGGTGAGGATGGAGAGGAAGAAAGAGAGGCGAAGGGAAAGTCAGACCGCCCTGGTGACTAACCAAAGAAGTCTCTTTGCATGAGATCATATACAAGTGACCTGTACAGGAAAATGTGCCAATAAGGACAAATAAACGACAAGTAACAGAGAGGCAATGAAGAGGATCTACTGAGAGGCGGCAAATTCATGTGGAGTGAATAGAGTGAAGAAATAGTGGTTGTGTTCCTCTGTCCAGATGTTTCAACATCACTGACTGGTGTCAACGTGGTGGTCCTGGCTGACCCATCTGGCTCCAACCACAGTCTCATGTGAAGCCTCTCACATGCTGACAAGCCCTGGCTTTGAAGAAGCTGATGGTTGTTGCTTTCCTTTTCCCCTCTCCTCCCTCCCTCCCGCCTCCTCCCACTCTGTGTCAAAAAGACCGACCACATCTGGGCAGGCTGGGAAGGAAGCCAAAGTGGATGTATCAGAATTAAGACGAAGAACCACACTGCAAACCCACAGAAGGGAAGCTGCCCATTAATCCTTTGTTGCATCCTGTGGCTAAGGATTAATGGAAAGAAATGACGATTGAAATGCAAGGGATGGAGAAGGGAGTATAAAGGGAAAATCCAAGAACAATTAATCATTCTTCGTTGACTATGCTACCTTTACATACGCACCTCAAGTCCAAAGCTGGGTTGACACCTTCTCAGTGACTCGCATTCACTGGATATGGACATATGGTACTTATAGCTGCATTAGACATTAATGAAATGCAGATGCTGTTGTAGTCACATGGGTTGTAAGTCCATAAGAAAAGTAGATTTTGATATTCACTTTGAGTACATACTTACAGTATCCCATGGTTGTAGTACCAGACACATGGCACTAATGAAGTGCTTTCCAGTATTGTATACTCATTGTAGCTGAGTTATTATTAAGTTGAGTATTATTGTTGATATTATGTATTACTCAGTTGTACCTGTATCAAAAGTCTCTACATAAGCACTTTTGGTCAATTTAGCTATTTTCCTTAGCATATTTTTTTGAAATATGATAGATTCTGAATGAACACATGCAGTTTAGTGTTTGCTAAATTTTGTAGTATTACTCATATTGAGGGTTATAAAAGTCTTTACCACTTTATTCCAAATAACAGTTATTAATGTTGTTAGTATTGTTATTATACTTACTACTACATTTGTTATTTTTCCAGTTCTGTCTTAAGTCAGTTAATCAATCAAAAGTGCAATATTAATATATCCTCTTATTTAGTCAACAAATTTAATAAAATCTGTTCTGAAAAAATAGTTTATATTCATTTGATATTCAATTACCTCTTCAGTCAGGTAGCAGGCACTGCAGTGAAAGAGGGTGTTTTTTCAGTATGAGCAGAGAAATATTCCTAGGGAAAGGATGGTGTACTTTTATGGGTGTCATGTTCACCTACTGGAAACTTACTCCATTGCTATTCTATACATAACAAAATTTTCCATGTGAAATTTCAGACGTTTTTGTGACGTAGAGCAATGTCCTTTTGAGTCCATGTCATTGTGTGAAGTCACCACAAGGCACTACACAAGTGAAATGGTGTGATTTTCACATTCAATGATGAATTGAAGGAAGTGTCTCTTTCTTTTATGACGTACATAAGTGCTTCCCAGTCCTTGTCCTGCGTGCCATTGTGTACGTTAGCTAATGCGTTGGCTGCCTTTTTTGATTGTGTTTCAGCGGTAAACGGAGTGCAGATTTTCAGTAGAGATATGGATAAGGACAATCACCTGTAGCTAATGATAACTGTTTGTTGAGTGGAGTTTGTTCTCATGAAAGGGAATTTACTTGTCCCAGAGTGCCCCTTTCACTAGACTTTCTGTGCTTTTCTTAATATGCCATATGCCATTACTTCACATCCTTTATACTTTGCACAGAAGTGGTGTGGTATTAATATTTTCACTGAAATTCATTCCATAAATAATAACATAATCCAGAAGTTAATCCATCCCCCATAGGTAAAAGGACATTGCGTTGAACTCTCATGCTTTGACTCAGTTTTAAATAGCACCGACGTGGAGGTATATTTATAGGCAGCATTTGCGTTGCTATGCATCCTTGTGACACCAGACACTACAACTTAATGGTTTGCTTGCGTCAGAGGAGCACCTACAACACACTTTGTCACATTTGAATGCTAACCTTACTGCAGGCAGAGGGTCAAGAGCCACCATCAAGGTAGACAGCACAGTCATTTTGACACCTAACTCAAAGGATCAAATGGTAATCACTTAGTAAGATGTTTAAATGCGCCGTAGAGTGTCCTCTTCCCAGATGCCAAGGTACCAGGATTTGTGGAAAAGCAGCAATGAAGCTGGAAAAAGAAGCGACCCGATATGGGATTTAACAGGTGTTGTTCACAAGCCATACCCTCCTGTTAAACCCAACAGCTCCTTGTGAACACTGCAATGCTAGGAGGCACTTTCCTGGCCTGGTATCGCACCCAGCTCTCTCGGAAGTCATATAATAATAATTAGAAGAAGAATGATTTGGTTTTCCATAGCCCTTCTCAAAATACCCAAGGTCACTTAAAGGAAGAGCTAGCACTCAACACTAATGTTTTCCATAACAAACCTAACTTTAGTGTTTACTTTTTACAAAAGTGTAATTGTTCCAAAATACAAAAAGCAAGGTTACAAAATACAAAATGGATGTTGACCTTGATTGACCTTATTACATGACCTCATGACAACATTAGCCATGAGTTGGCCATATTGTTAGATATGTAAAGGTTATGACACTTTTTAAAACTTATTTGTTTTATTTCCGCGTATTTCTTATTCTTTTTTAGTGTAAAACTTATTCACTATTTTACCTTTCTTTTGCATGTAAATTGCTAGTCCCCTCTTTTAATATTGCCTGTGATGGACTCAGCACAAAGGAAACCATTTTCCATGAAATGGAATTGTTCGTAGTATGATGTAAGATATTATCTGTGTCCAACATCACTCAGTTATTACACCCTGCGGGATTATAGCTTATTGACTCATGGATGCTCTTTTTCCTCTCAACGAGAGTTCTTATCACTGGTGCATTTAGCACAGTGAGTTTCAGAGACCCTTGGGGCCCGAGGCTGGAGCCATGAGTCCACCGCTGGAGAGGCACGCAGGCTGAACATGCGTCAGCACCCCGTTTCCCCAGAGGGATGGCCCCTGTCATCACTTCCCCTGTAGGCCCCCTCCACCTGACATATTGAGAGTCCCGAGTCAGCCCCAGCCCTAGGCAGGAAACAGTGGGCAGGCTGCCAGCTTGTCGACCTTGACCCTCACAACGCTCAAGACTTTTTAGCACACACCTTTGCTGAGAGGTGGCCAGAAAATGCTAAGAAATCTCAACCTACCCAGAGGAGTTTGGTTTTGGAGCTGACAGATGGTTCTCATAGTCATTGACTTTGCATCAAACTCCAAGGTAAACAATGGAGCCATTCTGAGATGCAGAGGTCTATGTCCTGTAACAAGATAAGATTTAATCTAAGAATTGAATGCGTTCCTCTAACTTTTCACCTTGGAACACAAAGAACACTAAGACTAGAATTTCTAGTCATTTTTAACCTCACTGTAAAGTGAGAGATGTCTATTATGCAGCTGGCAAGTTAGCTTGTATAAACAAGTTTTTTGCAGCGTTCCCTTGTAAACAAATTTGAATCCTGATTCATCGGGTGGGTTCATGTGTCATTCCTATTGCAACACTCCACCACAACCCAGCATGATTTGTGACTGGAAAACATTTAATGAGAGGCAACCTTATAACACACTGACGTCAGTGTGAGGTAAAGCTGTGTTAGACACAGCTGTGCGGTGCTTCACAAACAGAGCCCCAAAAGAAAGTCCAATTGAAATGTCTCCTTTTCAATTCATTCATAAATGGGTCATGTCATAAATCCTGGCTTTCACAAGCTGTCCTTGCTTGCTTTTATGGTTTGCCAAGTGCTTTGAAAGAGGTTTCAGAGGTGTTGCCTAGCTTCTCTCTCTCTCTCTCTCTTTCTCTCTCCCTTCCTCTCTCTTTTGCTCTCTCTCTTTCTCTCTCCAACAGTCAAACCCAATAGTTTGTGCAGTTCTTGCAAAACTTGGGGCAAAGCCCTTCCTGTCCAACTAAGTCAGAAAGGATACAATCAGACCTCCTCTGCAACTCTTCATGATAAAACACTTTTGGCTTGTACCTAACCAGCCTATTTGCAATGTGTAGTCCTGTGCTCCCTGTTTGTGGAGGTACAAAAACACCACTCTGATTGCCTGAGAGTGAGCAACATGTTTCACAGTAACATTTACAGGATCCCGTTTGCAAAGTTGCAAGGGCATACAAGACATTATAATGTCTTGACATTGTGCAGTGATTTTGAGGAGTGGTGGCAAAGTTCTCTGAAAACAATGGCTTTTTGTTTTTGAATAATTTCCCTACATTCTTTGCCTGTCTGCAACGCTCCATTCTTCCCAGTCATAACAAATGACCTGCTCACAAGCTCAGCTGGCGATGACAGAGACATAATGAGGGTGTGAGCTCTTCAATACTGAAACAATGAGGAGCTGTTTGACTCAAGGGCTCCTGCTCTGCTGAAATCGATGGACTTCGTCTTTTCCTTTACACCCTTTATCCGTGTTTCACCTAGACTCCAAACCCAACTCTCTTGCTCTCTCTCTCTCTCTCTCTCTCTCTCTCTCTCACACACACACACACACACACACACACACACACACACACACACATTCTCTTATCCCCTCTCTCATTTCCATTCTCTCAAGCATGTAAAACACACACACACACACACACACGCACAGAAAACACACACTTCCTAATTAAACCCAGGAGTGCACTGGTAAACTGCCTTTGCCCTTTGTTACTCTTTCCTCATCAAGACCTCTTTCAAGTTTTGTGAGCCTCAACCATCTGCAGGCTAAAGAGAAAAAAAAAATCATCACACAACAAAGAGGGAAAGACGTCAAATCGGCATGAAGGGAAACCACATGGTGACATCCTATCATAGCTGCATTGTTGATGCGATCCAGTTATTTGACTGAAATGAAAGCCATATGCTATGACAAATGGAAGTTTACTTTGAAAACATGGAGGATGGAGGGGAAAGCAGTTCGAAGTTTGCTCGTGAAACCATGTCAGCCTTTTGCCAAATAATGTTTTGCATTATTTGCAAATTAGAGTTTACACACCAAAATCAGATATAAGAGTAAACAGCTTCTCTGATTGGTCTGTCACCTAAGAGATACAATTTGTTGATTTCTCTTTCTGAAAAAAAAAAAAAAACCCTTAAACTCCTACAGCTGTTTGAGAAAAAGAACAATAGCATTATTCTTTTAGTGGTCCTGTTTCATGTTTCATTTTCAAGTATGACACCAACAGGAAAAAAAAACTTCCAATCTGTTTACAAACCGCCACATCAGGAAATTTGCTCTTAATCTGCAATTTCCCCTTGACACATATAGGAAACATCAGGGAGCTAACTAAATGGCAGGTCATTTTTTATACCTTTGTATGAAACGTCCCCAGGCCTGCACTCTTTTTGTAGAAGGTAGTACTGATTCTTTTAAGGGATCCTTCTATTAAGAAGCTATTTTGATGGAGGGATCTACAGTGTAATTTTGCTCTGTAAAAACTGTTTGCTCTGTAATGCTACATTAATTGCATGCATTTTTTAAAAAAGATTAATATGCATAAAATTAAAGTAAGATGTTTAAAACATAAATGGTTGACAGTGCTTGAAATATTTGAATGCAGTACATGTGATTATCGCAACTGGACTGTGGGCGTGGAGTGTTTCCAACAACCTTTCTCTTGTACACATGCCAAAAACATGTTGGCAAAAGCCTTGTGGCCTATTTCCCAAGGTGTATTTGCTAACTAACTTGCTGGGGGGATATGGAAAGGTGTGTCTGACACAGCTGCAGGGGTCATATAACATGTAACGGTGATGTCATGGGAAGTAGCTTCTTCACGGCACTCTGTTTCCTCTGAGCTGGCCCCTGCGAGGTGGATGTCTCGTATAGTTCAGAGTTCACAAGATAGCTGGGGGAAGATGGGCATGACTAAATGGCGTTCCAGAGGACCTACTGTATGAAAAGAATTCATATACAGAAATGGGAAAATGAGTTTATCAGCAGCTTTGTGGGATGAATGAGAGGCCTCTTAAAAGGAGTCATAAATGTCATAAAAACAGGAAATAACTGACACAGTTAAGTGGACTTATTTCTTGACTGATGTCTATAAATGGAATTTATTGATGGTTTCCAGTTCATTTAGTTCTGAAATGATAGGTTTCTTTACAAATGTGTAAAAAGTTTAAGAAGGGTTTGAAGTCTCATGACTGCTTATGTTTTGTGTTAAAATGTCACAAATTTATGAATAGTTTCATAGTGTCATAGTGTCATGCAGCAATATATTGTTAATTATAATTAATGATAATCGAATATAACAGTTAACATTATTTTAATCAACATATCACCAAACATTTCACCAACTTAAAAGTTGTTGTCATAAGCTTGTATTTGTTCAGAATAAAAGACATTACCAAGTGTGTCATTTATTTTTTGCCATGCCATAACCAACAGCTGTGCTTCTCCTAATTTAAAAAAGTAGCGGTCAAGGCAAGGGCTGAACTTTGCCATGAATTTCAGTTGTCCCTTTGCCCTAGTTTCAGGAAGAGGGCCCTGCCTCTTAGCCCAAGCAATCTCTCTCTCTCTCTCTCTCTCTCTCTCTCTCTCTCTCTCTCTCTCTCTCTCACACACTCACACACACACACACACACACACACACACACACACAAACAGCACCTCCAAATCCAAATCCTGGTTCAGGGTTCAGGCACAGTAGGGTTAAGAGCTGGCCGTGGGCAGCCAAACTTGAGCCCCAGTCGCCCCTGTGTCTCAGGGAGTTAATGGTTCACCGTCTGCCCCAGGGTGTGGAGAGAGAGGCCCTTTTGCTGTGATGTGATTGCAGAGAATTATTGAGCAGGCACTTAATCAGCCTTCTGGACATTCCTTCAAGCACTGTCTTGGGAGAGAGAACATAAAGCATTTCCGATGACGTGTGCAGAACAATTGTGGAGGGCTAGGATGTCTTTTGGGGCGGCAAGTTTTAAAGCTCCCTGTTGTTTGAGGCTCCCTTTTGGGCCATCAGTATAGACAATTAAACTATAAGGCACTCAAATGAAAGTTTCAAGTTTCAGTCAAGTCAAGTTGTTGCTTCTCATTGTATGGTGACGGAACATCAGTGATTTTCAAATTAAACAAACATTAAACAAACATTAAACAAATTAAACAAATAAAAACTGCAAATTATAAAAACTAATGTTTGTATATAAATAACATTTATGCAGGTACAGCTTGTAGAGAATCAGACAACAAAAAAAAACAGTATTAAAAATCCATGAAGGTTTCTACTGTAGTGAACACACCCCTACCATTTTATCACAGCTGAACCAGCTGATTTGTCCGCCACCCTCCTCATCAAAGCGGCCGGCTTTTTGACACGACGAGGTCACATGACCTGACCACTGTGCCTGCCTGGCCCGGCTGGCTGGGTCCTTGGCGAGAGGAAGCCATGAGTGCAGGGAGGGGCCCGTTCCCACACCCTGAAGAAGAGCTGGAGGACGGGCGAACACAAACACTTCTCCCCTCAGGAAGGAAAGGGCTCCCTTCAGCCCTTTATCAGATCACCAAGGGCCCCGAGCTCCCCCATCTGCAACCCTGGAATCGTATGCACGGAGCGAGGCTGGCCTCGGCCTCCCCCTTTTGACTGGCCAGGTCCGTCCCTGTCCTGCACTCTTACTGCAATCACAGGATACATAACACTTTTATATGTCCTGGCCTAGATTATTAAGGCTGTGCTCAGCTAATAGGGCTTACCGTGTGTGCAGATTCACAAGAACTGTGATTTGAGATAATGCAGATAGAGGCCAATAGATACAAACTCAGATGGGGATCAGGTCTAGCGTCTACTTGCTGTCTGTAAGATCTGTTTCTCATATCAAAGACTTAGTTGTTATCCCCCCTCCTCTTCTCCCTCCTCCTCCTCTCCTTCCCCCTTTTGTCCCCAGGGTCACTGAAGACGAGACTCCTTTGTACATAGTTGCAAAAGTGCATCATGGCGAGTAACTCAGCACATGTAGTCATACGTCTGACGCCAGCAAGGCCAGTCTGGATAATTAGACCTCTCTCCTATGGGAGGGTTGTTGCGCAGCTGAAGAGGAGTTGACAGCAGATGTGCTCTGGTTGCATTTAGTTGCATAAACTCGCTCAGTTCAGCTCGAGGAAACCTCTCCTGAGGCTCTCTCTTTCTGAGGCCCTCACGAGGTAAGGTCGTGTTTGCAACATCTGCCACCCACATCAACAACAACACAGTAAACTCTGGTGCTCTCAGTCACTCAGCCATGTAAAAAAGCTGGAAAAATGTGTGTGTTTGTGTGTGTATGTAGAAAGACAGGGAGAGAGAAAGACAGAGAACGATGCATAGAGAAAGAGACAAAAAGAGAAAGGAAATAATTATTTTCCAAGCTGGTCGAACTTTACCGGGAAAAAACAAGTACACATATGGTTTAAGTTTCACATGCATCCAAGGACTTTTAGCTGCATGTAACTATCTTATGTCTGTGTCTGTGAATACAACATTTTGACTGACAGCTGTGCCCTTTCAATTCCCTTTAGATAGAAACAAGTTTAAGTGATGGTGATCATAGGATATTAAACAGGCAAAGATGATACCACTCCAACGTCAAAAAAGAAACCATACACTCCAAGCAGATCAGAAAGCTTTTGCGTTATTTATACCCCCTGAGTGTTTATAACATTCAGAAAACATCAGCATTTATGACATTCACTTATTTTCTTTAGTAGTCATTAAAGTTAAAGTTAAGTTTTTAATGTCATCTTTATTTAGCTAAAATTACACAACAGTATCACGTTGTTTTGCTCGTAAGGTACACTATATACCTTCAGTTTGATATATAGCCTAGGGTAAGAGCATGCAGACTCATGGGGAGACACTGTCAGTGCAAGGCAACAATAGAGGATCTATTGCTGGGCTTGGTTTCATCCCCTCTCAGCTGGAGGGTGGTTGGGGGTGGAGGGGAACTGCGCTGGCCCAGTCGGTCACGCTGGGGGCCGGTATGCTTATTGTGAGAGGGCAGGCTGGGGCCAGGATGTTTGTGGACGACAGAGGGACACCGCCAAAGCCGTAGTGCCATGCAGTGAAAATAAACAGGCAGCCCGGGCAAGCAGGCGAGCGAGGCAGACACTCGGGGCTATCTCACTTCCCACACAGCCACGAGCTCCAGCGAGACCCGAAGGACAACGAGAGGCATTTCCACCTGGATCACTCCAGCCTGCCCCCACCCCCCAAACACATACACTGACAAACACACACATGCACACAGACACACACATATATGCCTCTCTCTCTGTAACCTCCCCATAAACATCACATCCTTCTCCTCCCTTCCTCATACCCACAGACACCAGACAGCAAAGCCTTAAGTCCCTCCAGCAGTTTTTCCTTGCAGTCTCTCCTCCTCCTCCTCCTCCTCCTCCTCCTCTTGCACCATCTGCTATTGTGACTGGGGCTGGACTTACTGGCACCACTGCAGACTGGCCCCCTTTACCTATAGTTTGAAAAGAAATATCCAGTGTGCATGATGAGGTATTTGCCACTACCATTACTCACAACCAAATTCAGTGTCCTGTAAAAAGATTATGAAATAATCACATTTGATTTTACACAACACTTAGAATGGACTGGGAGAACAGTTTGAAAACATGACTTTTCTCTGCATTAGCTGATGCATTACAGTTTTAGTCTTTTTAACATTCATGTTAATTTCATGTGGTTATGAGTTTCATACACCATGGAAATGAAATGTTACCACTGAAAATGTAATTGTTCTTCAAGATGTTACTATCACTCATTCACACGGTCCAGAACATGGACAGCTAAGCAAACTCAGCAAAGGACACCTGCTAAGCCGCCTGTAAGAATTGCATGCGATCTTTGACCTGGTCTCAGCCTCGGAATCTGAAACAATTCAACAGCTTGATTCCATTATCACTGAGCGTTTCCACACCAGGGTGGGGTGCTGCCACATTCCCCCGTGCAATCAGCTGGACCAACTCCACCAGAGTTTCACAGACGCCAGCAAGGGTGGCGGTTGAACAGATTTAACAATCGAGTACCGCTCGAGCGGGGCGCTGCTCACTAGGATTACAGAAACACATATGACGTCTGAACATGTTTGTATGGGCAGTTAGACTGATTTCTTTTAAATCCCATGACATAAGAAAGAGCACAGCTGTTGTCATATTAGTTGCTGAGGCTTTGTTTATTTATTCTCTTTTTTTTATATAATTTTATTTGTCCGTAATGTTTTATGGTCAGGGTTCAATAGCCCTTGTCTGCACTCATATCTGAATCAGAAAAACAGCTGTTTATCATGATGTGTATGCTAATGGTATTTGGCAGACACTTTTGTCTGAAGCAACTTATAATGATCTCAACTAGAGCTGCCAATGTTAACGTGTTAACGTATCTGATTAATGTAAAAACATTTTTTAAATGTAAATTAATCATTTAGATGCATACGTCACACTACCCGCCAGCGCCCTATTCATTTTCACACACCGCAAGGGGTGTGATTGGTTGAGTTTGTCCACTCCCTTTGTTTTGTTTGCCAGTGTTTCAGCGGCCCATTGTAGGTACTTTTAGCAACATGCTAGTTCACTGTATAGACTTGTAACTAATTAAAGACATCATTTTGAATTCAGTGGCAGGATTTCCCAATTGTATTGTGCTTATCTTTAAATAATGTTTTAAATTCAGCACTTCATCAGCAGGCAGTACTTAGGCATTCATGAGAAGTTTGCTTGTTAACAGAACATAAACTGACTGCCCAGAAACCTTGTAGATGGTTCTGGTATATTTTTTGTAACAACAGTGAGGTTGTTGAAATGCAGTGCCACTTTTAACAGTAATTTAAAAAAAATGGCAAGCATGGCAAAAGAATTTGCTAGACTCGACTGTGTCGTCGAAGGCTAGATAGTGCTACTCAAAGCAACTGGTGAATTGTGCTACCCGAACGCACTCGACGTAGAACCATAACAGGAAAACGACGGCGACAAGGCAACGCAGTGCCCTTTGCGTTGAGTCAACGCAGAACCATAAATCAGCTAATAGGCTTTGACATGCAATTGTCATTAAACACGGTTGGCCCAGAGTCTGCAGCTGCTGCAAACTACTGCCTAACTACATGCACATGGTGCTTTGAATAATCTAAAATATAAACCATATTCTGATTTGTTTAACAGTTTTTTGTTTACTGTAATATTCCATATATATTTGTGCATAGTTTATGCATGTAAAACTATGCATATAAATTATGTATATACACACACACACACAAGAAGATAGATTAGGTAACTTACTCCATAAAACAAAATGGAATGTCTGCACACTTGCTCCCATTCAGTTTTTTTACTGATCACCATGTTTTCGTGCTTGTGCTCTTTATCAGACTTGCAACTGATTCCATGCTCATCAGAGGACTGAAATGGTTGCGAGGAGACATGATAACAAAGTGCAGGTCCTGCAAGTACTCTAGGCCAGAATTGTTTTTTTAATTCAATTATGGCTGCTATATCGCAAGCTAATGAAGAGAGACTACCAGAGGAGTTACATATGTCTTCTTTTGCCAATGAAAGTCCAGATGTACGTAATCCTACCATACAACCATTCATTGTCTATGTCATACAAACTGTAATTGGTTTGTTTTTCCAACAGGATATTTAGATACAGTCACAAGTGATTAGACTGTACCACTGAACATTAGACATGCACCACACAGCCATAATGAGAAGGTTCAGACATCTTCAGTCAGAAGCGCATGCTAGCAAAGTGCTCCTCTGCCCAGTGCTTCCCCCTGCTGGTTGTGTTTGGTTAGTGATGTATCCATCACCTGCCATACTATAGAGACTTCCTTGTGTGGTAACATATTGCAAGTATTCATACAAGTTATTACATTACAAGTACACATTACTTACCATATTTACATGCATTGTTTACTACACCAGCATATTGAATGTTGCTGTATTTTAATCCCATAGAAAGTTGTTTTTACAATCTAACCACTTATTGTGTAGATGCTACTTGCAATCACTGTATAAAAATTCATAGTTGCAAGACAACACACTTGCAAATAAATTAGGTACAACCACTCTTCTATGAGGATGATCCACTGCTGGACACAGTAAGGGCTGAATACAAGAAGATTAAAAATAATGTTTGCACAAATATATCATGTCACAGATAAATCACTATGGTATATCCTCACTGGAGATTTCCATTAGTCTTCCCTGAAACAGATTATTGTTGCTTCGTTGAGGTGTACACAGTGTGCTTTAATCCCGTGATTAGGGAGCACATTGTCTCTGCGCTCTAACACTGGAACTTCTTGGAGGTGGAGGGGTTTTTTTTTGTCTCTTAGTGTTGAGAGAGCGAGAGCAAAATCAGTTCATTATTTATGCACTGTCATGACATTTTTGAGGAATTGAAGTGGATGCCCATGTTTGAGGAAATGTCTCTCTCTCTCTCTCTCTCATAGACTCTGCCTGGACCTCTTCCTTCCCCGCCCTTCTCTTCTTGTCATCTCTCCTAGATTACACTTCTTCAACAGATGGCTTCCTCTCTCTCTTTCTCTCTCACTCCCTCTCTCTTTCTATCTCAATCCTGGGTCACAATCAAGCAAGATTAAGATTACATCATAAATACAGCAATGCATGCACTCCACACTTAAAACATCAATAACATGATCTATCAGCTAGTCCATGGTCAGGGTTGTGCATGTAGAGTTAGGTGGTTGATATAAAATGTACCAATTAAAAAATAAATGTTTTACATTCAACTTCTGCGTTACAGAAACTGTATGCACAGCAGTCAAAACTCCCTCTTGCACGAGTAGTTTCTGCTTTTAGCCCTGCCGGAGAGAGGTGATGCTAATTGAGTGGTGTCACTGGGGCAGATATGAGAAAGGAGCTTACAGGATACATGTCATTATGGTCTTCAGCCCTGACATTAAGCACCCCTTCACTCTGACTCCTCCGCTGGGATTCAGGGGCCCGTTTTATTCAAAAACGCCAGAGCCAAATCAAAATTGAGGCCTAAGTTATTAAAGGTAGCTGCTTTAATCATTGTCTAAAGAAATTCAAGGTTGGAGGAGGGGTGGGGATTAAAGTATTTTTACCGCAAAGCCACATATCCACTCTGATCTTTGCAAGGGATGGGAATGGGGGAGGGGGGACAAAGAACGAGAGGAGGGAGGAGAGAGCGAGATTGAGAAGCAGATGGAGAGAGCAGATGGATAGAGTAATGAGAAGAGACGAAAAGGAAGACTGCATTTTAAGGACTGATTATACTTGTAGAATAGAAAGAGGTGTCGGAGGGAATGAAAGCACAGCACAGGAGGAGTACACCTCAGATCGCTTCAACAAGAAGAAGTTAATGAAAGGAGAGTGACTTCTTGAGGATAGCAGCAGAAGACGGATAGTGAGGGATCACATCAGAAGGCTCTGCAGTGACCCTCCAGCACATCTTTCCACTCTCATTGGCGGACGACCACCGTCCCCCCTCAGCACACGCACCAGAGGCCCTCCGGGGCCTACCACTATGAGGTTGCAACCATGATGGGCTTTACGGTAGAGTACCTGGAAATCGACCCCGTCACTTTGAACCTCATCATCCTGATTGCCAGCTATGTTATCTTGCTGCTGGTCTTCCTGATATCTTGTATACTCTACGACTGCCAGGGCAAAGATCCCACGAAGGAGTATGCCCCGGAGCCTGTGGCCCCACACAGCACAGCACCAGTCAGACTGGTTGTCATGCAAAGCTCACCGGCCGCCACACACTGGGACCAGACTAAAATGGTTACGTCCTATGAAACAACCTGTGCTGATCGGTGGGACAAGAAAAGTACTTTGGTCTAAGGGGCACCAGAATGGACAGGATCACCTGCTTTTTTTTCTCTTTCTAACCTGCCTGTCACAGTTGGATAAACTTTTGTACATATTTTTATAAAGAAAAAAAGGAAAAAAGAAAAAAAATTTTTTATACAAGATTTTTGAATTTTGTTTCTTGCAAAACATGTTTGGAATTGACCTGCGGAGGACAAGATGGAAACGGTAAGACAGAGAGAGAGAGAAAAACAGTGAGAGAGCGAGAGAGAGAGAGAGAGAGAGAGAGAGAGAGACGTTGGTATGGTTGTGAGTGCACGTGAAATCCCGCTTTACCAAATCTCAGACAGATTCCCTGAGTGTTCTGCCTGCTCTCAGGAACAAATGGATAAATCTGGCATTTGGAGCTCGGTCTGACTCTTCACTAAACGGACCAAGCAGGCAGTTTGTCTCAGTCAAGGTGTCAGTCTACATTTATTAATGCATGTACACATGCTTATATAGTTTGCATTTTGGTGTGACGACCCTGTTTAGCTGCTGTGTATTCTCTGTTGAGTTGTGAGGTTAAACTAAGTGTGGTATGACAAGGAAGGCGAGATTTGATGTTGATGCTGTTATGACCATTCTATAATGGCAAATGTTTGGATGAGAATGTCCTAAAGTAACTTTTTGGTGGATGGTTCAGGGTGATCTGCTATCCGTGTAAGGTCGTGACCTCCAAGCATAGATTTTCACCCTATTTAATTCGAAAGAGCCTTCAGTCTAATCAGCCTCAGCATTTGAGGGGGTTCTTATGATGTCTCATTAAGCTGCCTGTAAAATCTCCTTAGCCTTGGTTATTCTGCTAAAGAGCTCTATGCCTCCTGAGAAGTTATGTCAGAAATGCATGCAAACAGCAAAAGCACGACATGCATAAAGAAAGATTAAAATCAAATCAAATCATTGTTTCTTTTTCTCTGTGCTATCAGAATGTCCAGTTATCAAGAGAGTCAAACGCAAGACAAACACAAACCATAGAGCCAAGCACAGCGTTGGCAACTACATCATTTAGGGACAAAGGTTGATTGACACTGAGACTGGTGTCAATATTTAACTATGAGGATGATAAGTTCGCCTTCATAAACACTGAGGGAAGTGGGAGCGCTTGTGTACACAGATCAGTGGGTGGCCGTGATGGGGATTGTGTGGGGGGGAAACTGAGACTGAAGGAGATACAGTTTTTCAGATACTGATGGTTTGAGAGTAAATGTAGTCCACTGAACTATATGCAGCAGCCGCACAATGAAAAATACCAGAAAATACCACATTTTTGGCCTTCTGTGTGCAGCACATAGCACATAGTGTTTAGGCTGTAATACTGCAATTATTATCATTACAAAAAAAGCAGAGTTGCCTTGGGTTGTGCAACCCTATGTAAGCCTCATTCCCAGAATGATAAATGATTCCAGCACTGAGCCAGCCTGGGCCTTGCCAATGCTAACCTGCTAAGTGGCCTGAGCTCCTCCTGACCTGGCCTTATTGTTTATGTTTGTGCCTTGACAACAGCGTAAAGCTCTAAGGGACAAATGCCTTTTCCTAATGGTTTAAAAGAAGTCTCACTGCATTTGATTAAAGAATGTTTCAGAATGACACAAGAGCTAATTAGTACCATCTTATTAAATCACCATTTTGATTAACTGTAGCTGACGGTGTATGAAACTTTGTTAGTGATGATGGTGATAGTGATGATGATGTCCTTGTTCTAGAAGTGGATTTGCCCTGAAACTGAGCTCTAGAAAACAGTACATTTTGTAACTTCAGGCTGCAGCAGCTACCCCGCTTTACATGGTTGCTGAAGTCCTTTATGATTGGTTGTTTCAAAGCACGAGGAGCACTGTCCATGAACTAACACATTACACTTGATTACAACATTATAAATAGACAGTTAAAGCTACCTGTAAGTAGCATCTCTACAGTGACACGGAAGTACACACATTGCCAAAAGTTGACAGAAATAGCTTTGCGATGACGCCGCCCTACCTAGGAAGGATGAATGGAGTCTGAGCTTACACCAATCTAATCCCACTACTGAGAAACGGCCCATTTGTTCACAGCACCCAAACTTAGACCTGATCAAGTTAATGGGCCTGTGATGCCTTGCTGAAAAAAGAGATGGCAATAAATGAATGATCAACACCAGCAGTTTTATAACCTTGTTACACAATTCTCTGGAGATCTGACATGGTGTGCAGTTTTGAAACGGGCACTGATGACACGCAAGCTTTCACCTAAGAGACACTCAGCTGCTGCGTGAAGTCTTTCCTTGACCTACCACTAATGATTTCACAGTTGTTTCAACAGTCAGACACTGCTGCTGGTTTTGCGTATAGCATTTTTTTTTTACACTATAACAACACATCCTTTTGCACAGTTACATTTTTGCACATCATTCTGCAGTATCACAGCACATCATACAGGATTTTTTTGCTGCTTGTAACATTCTTGTTTTTTGTCTTGTGATCTTGTCTTGTTTAAGGTTTGGAAAATATCCTTATCTGCTCTGCACTTTTTTTCTTTAGTGTTTGGAAATATCTGTTGTGCATCTTTTCTTCATCGTGGGATAGCGAGAAACATACATTCAATTCCTCTGTATGTCTACTAAATGTGGACAAAGTCACAATAAAGCTGACTTGACAGTCACTTAGAAATCTATTCCAACTAAGCAAAACAACAAAATGTTTCAAAAGAAAGGATAATTCAAAGCAGATGGAACATCAGAACAGCTTCCTGCATCTGAGAGGGAGAGAGATCAGATATGGACTACCCAAAAAAATGCATCCATTTCTCAGCCGCAGTGTACGCTGCAGTGGTCTGCTGTGCAAACACTAACCATACTGTAAAGGAATGCTGCATAAACCTGCAGCACAGTCTGCCATGCAAGGACTTGGAAACTGTCAATAATCCCCCTCGCTAAAGAACAGCCATGCTTTTTTCAGGCATCCCCAAACACACGCACCTGCCTTCAAGACTCTAAATACATCCAAGCATCCTGCAGCAAAACCAGTGCAAGTCTTAGTCCTGTGGCTTTTTGTATGTAACTACTGTATTGCATGGCTTGTGTATTTATTGTTCACATTCATTTTATATGAGTGAATATCTCCAACTACCCATATGGACAAGTTCACATAGGGACAGATAAGTTTCTATCACCTCAAATTCAAACCATAAGGCAACAATGGAATGGAATGATGAACATGTTGCATGTGCCTGTTTGCATGCCATGTTAAGAAATGCCTTTTCTGCTTTTTTTTTCTATTTTAATCATTTTCATCTCTGCAGCAAAACCTCCACAGGCTAGCAGAGGGCAAACCTGGCCCTGTATAGTAAAAAGGGTGGCAGACCATTACCATGCTTTTGTCACTCCTACCGTTGAGGTTCTACCGTTGAGGTATTTCCCATCTGAAGACAGTGTACTGTAGATTGAATCACTAAACCAATTAGCGAGCTGCTGAACCCTGCATCACGTGTGCGCACACACCATTTCTTCATCATGCAAACAGGCTTGTAAACCGAAGATTCTAGAGCACCACGCTCCGCTCCAGAATCTTTGCTTGTAACTGTCTCCTGTGAGGTGCAGAGAAAGGAGTCAGAGATAGAAATGAGGTCTACTGCTCTTTACTGAATGGTGGCAGATCTTGAGTCACAACACACCTGTCAGATTTTGGGCTATATCTGTGCTCTGTGACCAATACATCTCAAGAGCCCTTTGCAGAAATAGGCCAGACTGTGCTATAAATGAAAACTGCAATATGGAAGTGGGTGAAAAAT
This sequence comes from Tenualosa ilisha, assembly GCA_015244755.2. NCBI lineage: Eukaryota > Metazoa > Chordata > Actinopteri > Clupeiformes > Clupeidae > Tenualosa > Tenualosa ilisha. Next base: position 1,195,887 of record PYXC01002370.1, on the reverse strand, counting down.
AGCTTGATAATGAGGGAGTAATTCAAATGTTGTCAGATGCTTAGTCCCTGAAATATACTGAAAGAACCTCTGACCTAAGCCTCATCTGTAGTATTGTCCTCACCCTATCAGCCTCCAGAGGACTGGACTGTTCCCCCTTTGTTGTAAGTATGCTGGCCTTCCATGACACGCCACAGGCTCTTTAGTGGCTGAGCTATTTCCAGAAGCCGTTCCTCCTCCCGCCTGCATGCGTACCTTACAAATAAAGCTTGTGCATGTTCAACAAGGGCTCCTGGATTTGCCTGCCCACATTTAACTCCACTTGAGCTTAGCGGTAGGTGAAACGGTTTGTTGAGTGGCTATAGTTTTGCAATGCAAGAGTATATCAAAAACCTCTATACTGGATGACAGACTTTTTTTGAGACAGATGATTACATTCAGGTCTCTGTAGGAAGGAGCTCTATCCTCTAATCTGCTATGTGTTGAAAGCACAGGTACCAGATGCTCAGTGTGGCCAGAGCATCCTCACAGCCAAGGGACCACGCAGGAGCACAGCAGATGGTCCCTGCCATCCCCTTGTTACCTCTGTGAATGACATCTTTAAGCCTATGCCAGGCACCAGGGCTCTGTCACACCTTTGCTATTCATCAACAAGCATGTCTTTTCTCTCTCTCTCTCTCTCTCTCTCTCTCTCTCTCTCTCTCTCCCTCTCTCTCTCTCTGTCTCTCATGCATACAAACTCAGTAATGCGGAGTACTCACTGCAGCAGAGTTGATTCCTATGGGAGCTAGCCTTTCAGTTCTGTCCTGCTGTACTGATTCACCTGATGGGCTACGGTGCACTGCACCACTTCTACAGTGCGGTGTTTCCCTTACAAAGTAAAAAGTACAGTTTTGTGATCTGGCAAGATCGGCTTGAACTGTGTGAGTAGTGCTGAATTACATAAAGAGTCACATGTCTGCACAGTAACAAGCACAGCATCATAACAGACTGTCATATGGGACAGGGGGATATTAATCTTTACAAAATGGTGGAAACATGGAGAGTGACCTTCATTTTCAAGTCTAGGTACACTGCTAGATTAGGATTCCTTTTAACAAGTAATGAAGGTAGCTAACAGAGCAAAATCCTGCAGACTATAGGCCTGAGGGTGACTAAACCTTGTTGTTATCGGCATACATCTGGTGAGCTTTGTGTTAATGCTGAATAATTGAGTTAGACTGTTATGTAAGCCATTTTTCCTTGTTGAAGTAGTGGATAATAGTTGTAAAGGGATGGTGTGCAAGAGTTATAGGTAGTGCATTAATTGTCTGATTGCTGTGATAGATAGCATCTAAAAGCAATGAGTCATTTTGAATGCCTACTTCTTTAACAAGGATAGGCCTAATCTATCAAATTTTGATGCAACTTTAGGCATGTAGGTCACTTGTAAAACCTGCTTCTGACACACGGGGAAGGAATGAATAAAGGTTAATGAGAATTTTGTTACAGAGCATGTGTCAGACAACAACAATGTTGCTTAGCCAATATTAAGGGCGCATATCTCTATCTCGCCAGTGTTGCCTTGCTTTAACATGAAACTCATCAGGTTGAATTTAGCATCCAATTACATCCCTCCCCCACTGATAGCGTCATGAAAAGATAGCTGAAAAAAACAATATACTGCTTTTGTGTTAAACGAAGCGGATTGGTCGTAAATGCTGATGCTTCTGTCGTTCAGCCCTGCTATTGGACGAAAAGCTGTCGTTCAACAAAACATTTTGGCATAAAAATTACAACTTTAGGTTGCTGCTTGGAGGACATCAGGAACATGAACTATAGCGACATGGTGTGGGTAGCTGGTAACGAGGTGGTGGTTTCAAGTCGAACCTGTCACTTGATTGAAGCATAGTCAGTTTTAATAGCAGGAATGCTTTTAAGGAAACGATTGAAATAGTGCCTTAGTAATTGCCTGCACGAGAATATTGTCAAAGAAAGAATGACTGAGATGTCGATGGAGCTGGTCGGTGTTCTAGCTTGCTAGCTTGCCAATTTGCCTTCGTTATTTGTCTCGTTCGATCAATTTCGCTCCCAGAACAACAAAACATTTTACCAAGCGCTAGATTGCATATTCTCGACAAAATAAGCATTGCCATGAAGAGAGCGAATAGTTTTCAGAGGTAAGTGCTTTACATTTTTCAATCCAGTTTAAAGATAACACGAAGAGGACTGAGGATTTGTGCTAGATATCTAGCACCCAAAGTTAAGAAGCCCGATGCTTTGTTATTTGTAACATTGTGTAACTGCTGTATATTTTAATATGCGCATTCCTTTGTTGCTGGCTACAGATTTAGTAAAAGACTCGCAACATTGTTAAGACCTTTGTAACAATGTTACATGTCAAATCCTACAGCTGTGTGAGAGAGTGTTTCGCTTTAACCCATCTCCGTCGCCATGTTTTTCTTGACGTGCTTTGGCATCTGGGTCTATTTATGTCATAGTCGCAGCTCATCTCAGACCCCGCTGACTGACACTTACGTTAAATGCTAATAAGTTTACCAATCCGCTACTTTGTCATCATGTTGAAATTATTGGATCGCGGTGTTTTAAGACCTGTCACATGTTACTCTCATTAATAGCCTACATCTGGGTCTGCTGGCACCACTGCTATATCAGGATGCTAGGGCGGCGCCCCCAGACCCCTATAGATGTTTGCATGTAACTTATTGACAGTCCACACGTTTTGTTGGCATCTAAAGACTGTTTGCTTTTAAAACTGTAAATTTGAAACGTCTCACTGTACAGTGTACGTATGTATTTGAACTGGATGTTTAAAGCAGCCCCCTCCCTCCACGACATTCACATACTCTGAAAAGTCCCCCCCCGTCCTGAGATATCACGGAAAAGAATGACAGAAGAAGTGACAGAATTTGACATTATTCAAAATACGTTATTATTTGACAATAAAAGTCGAAATTGACTTCGCTATACCGTTGTATGCCGAATCAGAATGTGGTGGTGTGTGCACATGGTCTAATTCTGACATACACTAACCGGGACTTATCATCTTGCTTTTAGGTTCATGAACAGCCGAGCAGCAGCCAACTGCCGATATCAGCCCACCTGCTACGAGCATGCTGCTAACTGCTACACACACGCGGTAGGGTATCAAGATTTCATAGTAGGCCAATGATAAACTGCATAGGTTACTCCAATAAGATGGCCAGACCTCGCAGATGAAAATCGGGATCAATTCTCTCTTTTCCTTAGAGACAGGGGACATTCCTATTTCTACACTCAATGTCATTAAGACAAGTAATTTTGGTCCCATAAATTGGGGGACAAAGTGAGTTTTCTAGTATTTTATTGGGACTGACCACCAAAAAAAGGGACTGTCCCCAGAAATCGGTGACGTCTGGTCACCTTATGCTGCCCGTCTTGTGGTGGACATTGAGGTTAAAACCCAGAACTACAACACAGAATAATAAACACTTGCTTGAAATGTATCTGTCCTTGTTCCACTGATTGGATCCAGGAGATGTCAATTGGTAGTTATTAATAGAAATGTTGACACATAGTGCTGCCTGCTACCACTAAATCATTTTTGATTGTGTTGGGTATTGAGAAGATTATGTGCCAGGTGTATTTCTGTGTCTGTGGCAGGGAAGAGGAATTCAGCTAAACCCATGTGAACCTGAGTGCTCCAGCTCTTTTCTTTTTTTGCACTGCAGCACTTTGTTAAGCAATTTAATTGTTTGAACTGCTGGTGTGTTTAGTGTTTGTGTGTCAGGGGGTGGTGGGTCGTGTGCTCATAGTGGTGAGATTGACAGAGTGGCGAAACTCATTCTCAAATTAATAGGGAACAGGAATGTGACCTTGATCATTTCGGCAGCTTTCCAAAAGGGCTGAACACATTTTGCATCTGGATAGTGTCCAGTCGTAAGCTCTCTTTCCCAGTGCTGGATGCACTCGGCCTACATTTTGACAGAGTGCTGAAGAAGAATAAGACCTATCCTATTATACCATCCTAGTATAAATAGCACTACAGAAGATTTTCTTGAACAGAACCGAGTCATGCTTTTGAAGCATGCAATGCTTGTCACAGCTCTGACCCAGGTGTGTGTCTGTGTCTGTGTCTGTGTGTAGCTCCTTATTGTCCCAGCATTCGTGGGCATGGCCTTGTTGCACCGTCTCTCAGATGACCGCTGGGAAAAGATCACCGCCTGGGTGTACGGCATGGGCCTGTGTGCGCTCTTCTTGGTCTCCACTGTCTTTCATATCATCTCATGGAAGAAGAGCCACATGAGGTAAGTGCTAGCTGCCTCCCCCCGTGACCCCTGTCTTTTTTTGTTTTATAGTCGGCTTAGAAATGCGAAAGCTGCCTAGTTGTTGCATGTCTAAGTCTTTTTTGACTGCCTTGGTTTCATTTCGTAAAGACTGCAGATATATATGAACCCGCGATACCCAAGTCTATTCTTCAGGATTGGAAAGCCACAACTTAAAAAAGATAATTTCACTATGAATATCAAATTTTTCTTTACTTTTACTTTATTTATTTTAATACAATTTGTGGGTCATGGCCTCTGGAGTTTAAATTGCCCTCACAATTTGTCACCCAGAAATAAACCCAAAGGACTCAAATGTTTCTCAAATGCTAGTGGCTAGCCTTCAGTAACTCTGGGAAATTCTGGTCTTGGACAGGTCAGTTGAGCACTGCTTCCACATGTGTGACCGCGTAGTGATCTACTTCTTCATCGCTGCCTCCTACACACCATGGTGAGTAAGCTGTTACATTTGAATATGCAAACTAAAAAACAAATATAATTCACAGTGAATTTTCTCACTGTAAGTTTGTGTCATGTTTGTGTTTCCTGTGTCTTCAGGCTGAATTTACGTGAGCTGGGCCCTTTAGCGAGTCACATGAGGTGGTTTGTGTGGTTGATGGCTGCTGCAGGAACTATTTATGTGTTCAACTATCATGAGAAGTGAGTGGGTCCGTGCACTGTGTTGTGTTGACATATTCAGGCTTAGAGGTCTGGTTCTATAGAGGCTTCCTTTCCTATTGTGTGACGCAACTCTTACATTAATCTTGTATCATTTGTAGGTATAAACTGGTTGAACTGGCCTTCTACCTGACAATGGGATTTTTTCCTGCTTTGGTTGTGACCTCAATGGTATAGTATTTTGATAGACTTGATGACAAAAGCATTATCCTTTATTTAAATATGTTATAGTAATGCTCTTGAAGTGTGAATATTAATTTGAAGAAGAGAGTTTGATTTCCAGACTTTAGCATATAATCAGGTTATTGCTATCTGTAGGTGAGCTATCTTCACAACTGACAAATCGTTTATTGATTTTTCTTTTGTAATACTGAGGTGGTTTGCATAGTGCTTGTAAAAACAAGGAATCTGACTTTAGGCCTTTGTTTCCCCCTGGTGGCTGAGTGTTGAAAATGAAGATCTGAGATTAAAACACCTGTTGTCTGCGTTGGGGGTTTAATCAGACAAATCTCATTACAACTTGGCAGACTTTTTGCCAACATAACTAGTTAATTATAGCTTGGCTGAATTGCCCAGAGTACAGCTATGAATGGAGAAACAGTGTGACATGTGCCACTGTTAGATTAAGTTTAATCCATTTTGGAGGCTGTTTTTTTTGTCATCACATTGACTCAAGCGCTGCATCGGCACACACTTTAGGCATTCTGATGGTCTCAGAGAATATAAAAGCCTTTCCATTTGATGACTATTGAAATAAGTTCCGAGCTTTAATTCATTTGGCATGCTAGTTATTTAGCCTAAATCCCCAGTCGTCTTTGCATTATCTTCACAATGGATTGGGAATTTTAAGACACTTACCTCTGAAAGCTGTTTTCTCCCTTTATGGCGATGCTTATTTTGGGAGACGATTTTGTATTTGTGGAGCCTGATATTCAGTACAGCATAGTTATAGGTAATGTATAGGATTGATATGGGAAGGAGCTCAGTAAAGTGTTGAAAAGTTCTGTTTCTCACTATGTTCTCTCTCATGGGCAGAACAACACGGATGGTCTGCATGAGCTGGCTTGCGGGGGCCTCATCTACTGCCTGGGGGTGGTGTTCTTCAAATCGGACGGGGTGATACCGTTTGCCCATGCCATCTGGCACGTGTTTGTGGCACTGGCTGCAGCCGTGCACTACTACGCCATCTGGAAATACCTCTACCGGACCCCCGGGCCAGAGGAAATCAGGGAGGCCTAACGGCCCTTCACTCGTCTCTGCCTCGATCTCCCACCTTCTTCTCTCTTCCTCTCTCTCTGCCTTCTCTTCTCCTTGTTTCTCTTCTTGACTTTTCTTTTCATCTTTTTCTTTCTTTCTTTCTATCCTTCTTTCTTGCTCCTTTCTGCTCTGCCTCTTCCTCCATGGCCTCCCCTGCTTCTGCTCTAGCCTCCGCAACTCCTCCTGTTCTCCCTCATTAGCAGGCAGGCCATGACCACACACAAGACTCCTCTACTCTTCTCCGCTAGGCCAGACTCTGCAGAAGAAAACAAAATGGACAAACAACAACAACAACAACAACAACGACAACGTTTACGAGTAAAACTGTGTATTGTTTACCATTTTTGAAGCAGCTGGGTAACAGCACTTACACATGTTCAGTCATTGAGAGGATCACATCTCTTTACTTGTTTTTTTAATTATAAAGGTCATGTCTGTCTCAGAATGAGAAGGGGAGGAAGGTCCCCTTTTTCTGCTTTCAAAATGCTCAGAGCTACTTGAGAAATGACCATACATGGTGGTTTAGTCCATATCATTTGAAAGTCTGTAATATCACATATCTTTTTATTGCAAAACATTCCATGGCAAACGTCACGCACAGGGATTTTTATCAAAGATTTTCTAGTCCTCGCATAAGACTAACACTGGAAAGTTGGTCCAGAGGTCCTTGTCATTTTAGTGCCCATGCTTGTATCCACATATAACATATCCATTGAGGATCACTCTGACATTTTGGCTCTTTGGTGCGGTTTTTGTACGGTGGTGTTGTCTGTACTCTCTGAAGCAGTATTTGAAAGTGCTGACTTTCATATTTTTTTCCAAGGCGCTTTTGTAACGCGAAGAACCACTTATATTTGATATCTTTGACTTTTGTTGAGTAACTCTCGCCATTGAGCAGCTTGTATTGTTTCAAAGGCCCCAGAGTAATCGTGTTGAATGTGATGAATTTTTTTTTTTTTTTTTTTTTTTTTTTTTAAATTCTAACTGATATCGGAATGCTGTCATTCATTGACTGGCTGTGCCCTGTGATGCTTATTTTGTGGAGTGCAAAACGAAAGTATCGCTGAAGCTGATCAAAAGTGTACGTTTTCTATCATTAGTGTTTTCGATATCTGTAATCAAACATGTGCTGCCACTCACACCTCATAGATGCTTTTTGTCAGTGCACACTCGCCTCTCAGCTGAAAAATGTATATTTAAGAGTCAAGGCCATGCATTGTTCAGTGCTTTTAAACAAGACCTCATCTAAGAACAGACTTGGCTTGGCTTGGACATGACATAATATCAAAGTCTAACGTGGGAGCAGAATCAAATAGAGAAGAAAAGAACTTGAAATGAACAAAACATATTCAGCACTGTCTTTTTTTTTTTTTTCAGCTGAGTAGAAAAACAAATGTACAGTAGAACCGCAAGACCATGCTGTGCTGTGCTGTGCTATGCTGTGCTGTGCTGGACTCTCTTGGACTCCTCTCTCCAGTATGTGGTTTATCAGGCATGCTGAATCATCAGACGTGGCCAGTGTTCTCAAATATCATGATTCGTTTTAACTTGCCCTTAAAAAGCAAAAGTTATGCATCCAGATTCTGGTCTTTCTGACTGGGCCTTCATACTCTATCTACACTTGTGGCCAGTGTGATCAATACTCCGTGTGTTAAACTGCATGGTGATCGGTTAACGTGTGCTTTTATCTGGTTTCACTCTTCTTTTTTTTTTTTTTTTTTTCTTTGAACATGTGAGAACCACGAGGGTTGATGATGCTAATTTTGATAAATGTGAGTATTCAAAGCACCCGATTCCCAGTTTTGTAATATTTGTACATTCTGTTTTGGCACATAATTCTGTACTGGCCTTTTGAAAAACAAAACTAAAAAAATCTTCTAATGCTACTTCTATATTTAAGTAACCTTTTGGTGTTTTGGTGCTGTACATAAACATTTGTGTCTGATTCTTAACAGATTTCATATGTGTTAATACAAAAATAAAGCCTTGTTTGACATTAAGGTCATATAAAGTTGTTGACAAAACTTATCAAGTGTAGGTAATGTTTGTTTGACAGCTATGATTTTAAAAAAAGAGAGATTAAACTTCTCAGGCATCCTAACCATTGAGCAGATCATGAGAGCCTTTTCTTCATCAGAAGTATCTAGTTGCTGAGTAGTTGAATTCAACCTGAGCGAAGGTATAGCTAGGGTGCCATCGCACCTGCAGACATTACGTGTCCTTTTCAGTGTTAACGTTTGCTAGGCTAGCTGTTGACTGGGTTTTGCAACATTACATTCACCGCCTTTGTCTCTAACCAGCCATGACTATTGAAGGTCATCCAAGGCTAATAATAGCAAAGCTTAAAAAGCAGACAATCAGGCTAAGGATGGACCTTGAGCTGAGCCTGATAGCCTGAGGCCAAGAGTGAATTCTTAGTTATCTGTGAAAGGCCTTTTATGAGGCGTCTCTCCTATGTATTGAAATGACTTATCCAGTGTCAATATAATTCCACACTCAGTATCCCAATGGCCCTCCCATATATGCCATGGCTTATTAGACGTTTTCTGTGCCTGGTGCAACTGAAGAGGTGTCAGAAAGCTGTACTCATGCAAAGACTGTACTGCACATTGTGGTCTGTCACTCAGAGCAGACCCTCTCCAGAGCTTCTGGATTAACGTGAATAAGCAGATATGTGGTGCAAATCCCAAATAATTTAGGTGGGATTTCAGGCGAGGGCAGGATGAGAGGCAGCTGCCAACACAAGTCAGCATTGTGAGACCTTCAGACATGGCTGCTTGAACACCAGTCCCTTTAAATATCTCAGTTGTGTAATCTGACCGAGTGAAGTGCCAAAGACGACAGAAAAAGAAAACACTGAAGAGAAGAAACTGGAAATAGTTTATTCAACACTATATATTACAGAGAGAATGGGAGAGGCTGAGGGCTGAAACTGCATCAATATGCTTCTGCCTCCATTCCGTGTCACAGAAAAAGATAGAATACACCTCTTAGTTTATATTTAACCCTCCGCGGTAAAAACAGTCTTCTTGGTGTTGCCATTAATACAATGGTCATCTACCCATGTGTGTGTTTTTTGATTCCTTAAAAATGGATGTATGCTTATATGGACCAGGGGAGCCCTTGTTCTGAAGCTATCCAAGTGGTAGTAGGTTAAATCTGAACAATGCAAAGTGTCTGAGGAACAACCTGTGAGTTCAAGGCACTGGAATAGACTTATAATCGCTATGGTTTATTTTTTATCTCTTTCTCACGGGTGAGGTAGTGGTCTTCAGCCATTAGGAGGTGAAAAGGGGGATCAGAAAGAAATCATATTGACCCTGTAGACTCTTGACATATCCCATAGTGTGCATATGGGCGAACAAGAAACAGCTTGCCTCTGAGACAAAAGAGCAAAACCTTCAGGTCAAACAAACTTTGCCTGTTTGCTTTAACTTGGCGGACACATAGAGACTCAAACCTGAAGTTATCCAAATACATTTCAGCAGCCTCTCATTCAAGAACAGCAGCCTCACAGGTCACTGTGCTTTTCAATGTACACAACTGCTGACCAATCTTTTTCAGCAAGGAAAAATACTGAAATGTTAAGCCTGCTGCCCCCCTGTCATTACAACTCTTTATCTGCTAACATATAAATAAAGCTATATCTCCGTAGAAACTGCAAATAGGCAACATACCTGTCATTCTGATGAGTGAGGACGATAGGAGTATTGTGGCATCTAGTGACATCTAGTGGAAGTGTACCTGACTTACTTGCGGAAACACTGAGTTTCGAACATCTTTGTTGATTGGTGTATTTCTGAGGGAGGATGCAAATAATGATCATCCTCGTGGCTTTATACACTTTTTGTTTTTATTCTGTGCCAGAGGCGAAACTTGAGCTCTATGGATTACAGTTCCAGAGACCACAGGAGAAGCTAAAGGCTACACCGTACAACCAAGGGTGCAGGAGTGTCAACAATAATGCCCATATGAATAGGTGCTGGAGCGCCTTAATTCTCTGTACATCTACCATGGCAAAATGTCATATCAAAACACTGAATCACATATTTTGAATAATGTATATATATATTTATATATAGTTCATTTATATATATATATACTTTTCATTTTTTCATAATATTCTGGATTTGTTGTGCCTTTAAAATATGTAGCCAGTATTGTATAGGAAAAATACTGTACAAAAAGAACAACTTAGAATAGTTTTATATAAACATTAAATCTCTGATAACCAATATACTTTTATCTGTGCTGTATGTTTTGGTCTGTAGTAAACAAATTAATTGGGTTAACCACAGTATTAGACAACACCGTCCAACTAACGCTTTTAAAAACATCTTTTACATTCAATACATTCATCCAGCCATCTTCAAAGAAGGCAAACATACAGCTACAAAAACAAAGAGGAGAAATAAAGAGAACTATGTATATCTGTGTACTGATTGACAGAATCACTCTCCTTAGTCATGCTCTGAGAAAGAAAAAAAAAAAAAATCCAAACAAAATGAGTCCAAAAACCGAAAAAAAAAATTCACAATTTGCTTCAGGTAGGAGCTCTGAAAATCATGCTGAGTAATTCATTAAACCAATAATGATAATAGTAATAATAATCATACTAACAATAACAACAACAATAGTAATAAGAATGAATATTAATTAACAGTTTACATTTTTTTTTTCTCAAAAGTTCGTTGTTTTGTTGGGTTGAGAGGTATGGAAAACAGATCCAGAGGAAATACCAGGCAGCGGAGACTAAGGGGATTAGAAAGGTTGCACCAGATCAGATTGTGACACACGCATTAGTGCAGAGGTTAGCTGGAGAGGTCAAGGCCGGGGTTCAGTCATGGGGGGGGGGCAAGGCAGGGGAGGGGAAGGGGAGACTCTGGGACTAAGGGGACCATGGGTCTCCTACCTAAGAAGCTCTCAGCATTTTGGAGGGACATCTCTTCCCCATCTACCAAGAGGAAGCTCATTCACAAGACAAGCAGGACCCACACACACACAAGAGAACACACACACACACACACACACACACACACACACATGCATACATGAACACGCTAATGAGAATGTGACAGAACAGGGAACAAAAGGAAAAAGGAGAGAGAAGTGGTTGCAGACAGAGAGGTTCTCTAGGCAACGCACATTGTTAGGCTGCAAACAACTGGCTAGAATTATTGCTCCATGATGCAGTGATGACATGAAAATAAAACACAATTAATGCACCATACCATTTACCCATTTTAAAAGTAAATTCTGTACACAAACATCAAGGTTATGGGGGTGAAAGGGTTATAAGTTATAAGTGCTAAAACGTAGAACAGGACACATGGTAATAAGCTGTCTTGAAAGCTAGTTAGTGTAATACGTGGCCGCATTTACGCACAAGACAGTGGGGGACTGGGGGGGGCATGAGATGCCGGGGACGCCGCAATACAACAACAAGTTACAAAACAACGACCCTGCTTAGCTACAGCACACATGGTTAAAACGCTGCACATCTTCTTATGGGAACAAATTCTCAAGATACAACGAAACGAAAAAAAAAGACAGCAAGACCTGAGTGAAAGGACAAAGAGAGAGTTTGACTGGACAAGGAAGAGTAGGATGACAAGGGGGAGGAGGAGGAGAGAATAAATCGCTCCAGAAAGCTGCTCTTGTAGACCGTAGAAATAAAAAGAGTGAGACTGACGGGAACGGCAGCGTTCAGTCCTGAACACACATTAAGAAAGAGTCGGGGTGACAAGAGAAACCACACAGAGGTTCAGCTCAGCGACCAATAGGTGGCTACGTACAAGGTCTACGAATAAAAGGAAAACAAGGGAAAGGGGGGAAAATACATCCTCTTTGCAATACATCTATTTACATGTGTAGGGTGGGATAGAGAGGGAACTCAGCAAGGACAGTGAGTGAAAAGAAAAGGAAGAAAATAAACAACAACAAAAAAAAGAGAAAGTGTCAACAGAGTACATCAACTTCTACAGAAGCATCCATTGGACTGGGGGAGGTTCTACACACGAGGAGTAGCTGACCCTCTCCCCTTCTCCACACACAGGGCAGGCGTAGTCCTTGACAAATCCCCTGGGGCTGGTGGTGTGGGTGTGCACATGGTGCAGAGGGGAGGGTGGGGTCAGGTGGTGGAGGGAGGGGGGGCCCATGCGTGGTGGAGGGCCGGTCCAGGCAGAAGGTGGCTGCGATGAGTGGAGGGTGGAGATGGTGGTAGCAAACAGGTTGATGGTGGGGTGGGGCGGAGGGGGGGTCTGCTCACAGAGGGCCGTGTCGGGCCTCGTATTTGGCCAGAACGTTCTTGCAGCGGCCCAGCTCTTTCCGCAGGTCGGCCACCTCTTGGCGCAGGGCGCCATTCTCCTTCTCCAGGAAGCCCGCCCGGATGGCGATCTGGTTCTCCTTCAACCGCCGGGCATCGCGTGAGCGCTTCGCTGCCACGTTGTTCTTCCTACGCCTCGCCCAGTATTTCTCATCCTGTTTTGGGTGCAGAGAGATGAGAGAAAAGTGTTTTCATAACAGAGGAGGACACAGACTGACAGAATTCACTCATGCAAGCTAGCCCAAAGCTTGTATTGTAAATATTGTGCTTCACTGTAAACCCAAACGAAACACTCAGTCCCACTCGTAATCTCTTTAAAACCCTGGAGAGTTACTGTATACACTATCCAACTTCCTTGGGTCAGATGCTTTCTCTCTATACCCTGCTATCCAACCTGAGGTAAGTGGCACACTAATAACTTAAGTGGCTGGGCCAGTCACCTGGTCATAGGGGTTGACCCTGTTAACCCTGACCTAAGAAGCATGTTCACAACGTCACATGGTTCTGACAGTCTTTTTTATACAACTATGCAAGCCAAGTCCAAGGGCAAAGATGGGTATTTCAGATTAGCGCAATGCTGTCTAACTTTGCCTCTCTGAACGTTAAACAAAATTCACCTGGCTCTGTAGAAGTGGATTTTGTTGGGGAAATTTTTTGGAATGTTCTAAAAATGTAACTTGTTCACTTGAGAAGCACTCTGAAAATGTTCTAGCTTCTGCCCTCGCCGCCTACTCTCCCCATTCTCTCCCTGAGCCTGCGCCAGGAAGTTAATTCCACTTCTGCCTCTTAAAAGGTTTTATTCCCTGGCTTCCCTCAACCTTTCCTGTTGAGTTACATAACACTCGCGAGCACCGATTTGAAACCCAGAGCTGAAGAATGCTAAACAAAATGGCCGTGCTTTGAGGCCCAAGGGAGCTGAACAGCCGAGACCCCTCTCACCTTCAAATCGTCAGGAATAAAGACTTTTCGTGCCTTCTTGATCATGGGCTGGGGTTTGAGCTCCTCGGCTGAGAACTTTCGCTTGCGTGGGTCAAAGACCTCCTGGCCAGGCACACTGGACAGGGCCAAGTCTGCCGGGTCGGGATCGTAGCCCACTGGAACCTGGATGGACTCTGGGTCGATGGGACTGGGTGTGTTGCGGGCTGATGGCAAAGCTGGAGGAGAAGAGAGAAAGCAAGAGGATTTGATTATGAATTCTCATACACAACCTTGGGAGTATTGACTAAAAACCTTGATGCTGGTCGTTAGCTTCTTATCATTTTCTGCACTTCTTACATATTTGTTTGTATATTTGTGTAAGCCTTGGAGAAGAATGCAGAAATGTCTAAAACACTTTTTGTTTGACCCCTTTGTTTGACTTTTTGTTTGACCCCTACGTTTGTCTGAGCTCTTCAACTGTCACACCAGAGGAGACAACGGTCTGTATACAAGGCGCAGATCAACTTTGTGTATTACTGAAATAACTAATCTTCTATACCCAGCTTTCACTTCCTGAACTCATTCATTATCTTATTTAGTAGTCCACTCAGCATATGGGTGAGATGTCTCCTATGACTCTAAATCATTTCAGAAACATGACTTACTCATCAATGATGGATGAATGACACATATTATTGTGACTGGGCAATAAACAAAATTCCATTAGAGTACATTCAATCATGTTTACTCTGTGCTGTACTGTGGACATACTGCAGTTATCCAATTCCACCAGGAGAGGGAGACCAAGAGCAACACAAGGCACAAACACCTGCCTCTCCTTTATCAAATAATCTATTCCCTCACTGAGCTATGTGATAATCACCTGAGTCTCTGCTCAAATCAGTTGAGGGAAGGAAATATGTTGAGAACTCTGCTGCTGTTAAAGTTCTTAACCACTTTTTTCCTGCCCACATCTCTCTCTCCCTCACTCTATCCAATCTCTCCTAGGGAATGTTTTTGCTTTTTTTCCTTACCCTTCTCCACTCTGCTCCCTCATCAACGTCGGATTAAGGCAAATTAAAGAGCTTAGCACAGAGAGGCATCCCAATTGGCAACCCCCCGACCGGAGAAAAGAGGAGATATGGTGGATAAACACTCCAAATACACACAACCTAAATCGCGGCCATTAGCATGGGAGGTCAGAGCCTATTTCCACCAAGGCCCTGGAGAAGAGTCACCCTCACACCGGAGCAGATCTACTCGATCTGCCAGAGCGTGTCCGCACACAGTCAGATGTTAATCAGCCCACATTAAGGGTTGTGGTGGAGAGATGTTGACTGAAGTCTTGAGTCTGTGGGAATACTTGTTTCTTAACTTATGTTGGCATCTGTTCCATGTTGTGGCTATGTTGGGTGTTCTGTCTGGCCTGATGCACCAAACACTTTTCATCATTTTACTTTGAGCAAAGCAAAGATTCTAGGGCAGAGCGATCTAGAACCTTTGGTGCAAAGCGTCTGGAACCTATCCACTGGGATACATTTGCATTCCGGGGGGCAGATACCGTCTGCTTCAACCAACTGCTACAGCTTGGCACCGACGTACAGTACTGTGCAACAGTTATTGGTATCCCACAAGTTTTGTTTTAGTAGTGTTGTTTCTTTGCTCTATATTTACCTCTCACTTTCTTTATGCAGATACAATAAGTAAAATAGGACATCTGTGCAAAGTATTTAACATAAAATGTACTTCTGATTCTGAATTCAGACTCCCTTGATCACCCCTGGATGCTGACTTCTCCAACAGATAGATCCCTGACGCAGTGTGGCTACATGAGAAATTGAGCTGAAGCACTAGGTGGCGCTAGCCTGGCTATGTTCTGGCTACACTCAAGACAAACGTATATACAGGTGTGAAACTTGGTGTCGTCTCCATGGCCCTATTCTTTTGGTTCAAGTACATGAGATTGGAGATAAGTTGGAACACGCCCTGCATTAGGGCAGACAATCACCAAATTCCTACATGACTTCAAACACCAACCAGTATCTCTACTTCGTTTCATTACGTCAATGCACTCATGAGCTGAACTCTTCTCAATGGACAGATAAACTGGCATGCTTGGTTCTGTTAACTGACTCTTGTCTCAGGACAGGTCATTAAATCTTGCCACATAAGCACTAAGCTCGGCTTCCTAAACCTGTCTGCATGGTGGCTTATTAACATGTCCTGATGGGAGTGGTGTCACCTGGCTAAAACCAAATCGCATTCCCGAATCACAACTGAGACTGAGACGGGTCTGGGAATCCTTCGTTCACTGCAGGACCCTTTCCAGCAGTGAAAATGAACTGAAACTGGGGCACTGAACCAAAAACATTTTTGAATGTAAATTAAGGTTTTAAATGTAGCTGTTTACGTAATTCCAAAAACAATTCCTATGCAACAGATATAGTACATACTCATATCCATTAATACTCATACGGCCAACATAGGCATTGGCTGTTTAATGCAATGCTTACTGTACTCCTCAAATCCATGATTCAGAGATCGACTTTAATGGGAAGATCTGAGATCAGACGGAATTTTCTGACCACTATACAAATGCTAAAGGTATGGTCCGAAAATTAGACTTTAGACTAGGATTCTACTTGTTTCCTGAGGCCTGGCAAACATTAGCCATGTGCAACAGACTCTTCAGCTTTGCTACACTTTGTGCAGAGTCTGGACACTCTTGATAGGCATACATTTACTCTGTGGTGGGTGGGCACTTTGAGCGTTAAACCTATTGGTTCTACATTCAATTTATGCTTGCGGATTGGATGCTAAAGAATTTAGTGAAGGAAGGAAGGAGAGTACTCTGACTAGTACCCTAGTGCAATGCAACACTGAGTGTAGGTACTAGGTGCCACTTACCTGGCTAGGCAAACATCCTTGAAGAGAACTAGTGAGATAAGATTGAAGGCCCAACAGATTCACACAGACCACACACACTCCTGGCCTGGGATCAGTAACTCCATCCACCAGCTGTCTATAATCTGACCACAAGCTTTACTGAGACGACAACAAACCCTGCACACTAACACACCCACCCACCCCATCTCCTCTCCCCTCATCTTCTCTCTGCTGCTCAGGCACCCATTCCTTGTTCCCTTGTGTGGCTGGCCAAGAGCTTGGGTCAGAGATTACCAGGCAGATGGGAGGCCTTTTAATCCTGGGTGAGGTCAGACTTGTGTGGGCTTGGGGCTTTTCTGTTGGTCTGGGAAGGATGCCTCGGGAGGCCTCAGGAGATTCTGACCTAAGCCTGACTCCAGCCCCCCTCGTCCGTGCCTCCTACCATCCTTTGCTCGACTCTCCCGGATGCCAGTTTGTCCTCTTCAGTCTCACCCATCACCCCCCAACCCTCGTCTCCCATCTACAGGGAAAATAGAGGCACAAAATGGAGACCATGGGTCTGTTGTGTGGTGGTAATCTTTTTTGCCTAATCTGGGCATCTGAAGTTTTGCAGTTTGATCAGCCAGCCAACTGTGTAGTACGTTGCAAACCCCTCCTGAACTTGTTTCAAGCATTCTGTATGCTGATGCTACCGGCTTTGTTGCAGCCTTTGTAGCCTTGCCGATAACAAAGTAAGACCTGAAGCAACAGGAAACATTTTGCCATAGCCAGGTGGCTGATACATCAGTGCTCTCTGTGGCACGCAACAAACTTCTTCCTCATTCTCCTCCACTTGCCGCATCCCTTCCCTCTCTAAACAAAAAGAAAAGGAATCTAAAGAATCTAAAATGTAGTCCAGTCAGGAACATATATCCTTGCATATTCATACACAGCTCTCTGCTCTGTCAAATCTGCTTATTGTCTCTCAGCTAAAACACTGAGGACAGCCAGAAGCCGAAATTTCTACTCTCTCTCTCTCTGTCTCTCTCTCTCATTGTCATTGAGTTATTGAGTTATTTGAGTGCAAAAAAACTAGAAAGAACTGGAATGTTCTTTACTTTGCAAGCAGAGCACACTTTGCCTGGGGATAGTGCATAGCTGCAATTCTCACCAAAACACAAGCACAGCATGACAAGCTGAATGTCACCTGCCTGTTGACAAAGTGATAGCATCAAACTGATGAGACTGAAGTAGCATGACCCCTATTTAAGAGGCCCCATGTTGGCCTTGTGCCCCCCCTTCCCATACACACACACACCCACCCACCACCAACAACCACTCAGGAGGAGCGTTGTGTTCTGTCAGGAGAAGACAACTATTAACCCTTCACCACCCACAGCATGCCCACATATGATGTCGGTTAAACGTATAGTGACTGATAAACAGTTTATCTTGCGCTCTGGATTTGTTTACACTCCACAGAGGACACCACACCAGCACTTCTGAGTGACTGACAGCACAACTGCACAAGATGGTTTTGTGAGTATGGACATAAGGAATTGTGTGCGTGTGAGAAAGAGAAAGCTATGTGTGTATGTTTGTATGTGTTTATGTGTGAGATTTAAAAACAAAAAAAAAAACATTGCCGTCCGCACGTGACGGCTGCATGGCTCAAGCAATGTGATATCCGCAGGGTACAGCATGTGCTCAGGCAAACAGAGTCTGGCAGTGAAGACTGAACAGGCAGAGCCAGAGAGAAAAGGAACGGCAGTAGTGTGTGACTGAGAGAGAGAGACAGAACGAAAGCAAGAGGCAGGGAGGGGCCGCCAGAGGGAGAGTGAGTGAGTGAGTGAGAGAGAGAAAGAGAGCAAACTCATTAAAGGAGGGGGAGCGAGAGAGGGAGCATGACAGGAATGAGAGAGAGTGAAAGTGTGAGAGCCAGAGAGGAGGGGGGACAAGAGAGGTAGAGAGAGAGAGAGAAACAGAAAGAGAGATAGAGAGGGCGGGGGAAAACTGGCTCAGGCCGTGACTAGCTCTGTTCTGGAGTAAAGCCCTGCGCCGTGCGGGGCTGTGCTGTTCTATTCCGCTCAGCACACGGCGCCTGCATGTGTCCGTCACATGGCTGCGCACGCTGCAGGAAAGGCTGGCCAAACTCACGTGAGAGGTAATGTGCACAAGAGAAACACTGAGAAGAGCACAGAGACAGAGAAAGAGAGGGATGAGACAGAGGAGGAGAGGGAAGGAGAGAGTGGGAGATTGAAAGAGTGTGAAAGAGTCTAGACCAAACATAAACACAACGCACTCACATGAGCGTGGGGGCACGCCCACCCCCTGACACGCACCCACGGAGGGGCGAGGAACACAAGTACTGCACCGTTGCAGAGAGGACATTCAGCACATGAAGCCCTCCCTCCAGACTTGATGACCAGGCCCTCTAACCATGACACCACATGGCCGTGTAAACAAATATGACCCTTTACCAAAAGAAAACCCATAATATAATATAACAATAATAATGATGAATAATATAATAATATAACATAATCTAACATTTATTTTTGAGGAGACAGCAGCACAGCACACTATTGTATTTTCGTATTTTAAGTCTAGTTTGCTAGTGTTTTCAGTGACTTTATAATTGACTTTATAACTCAATAACAGCTGTCAGCCCATCATCAACATCATCATCAGAACACATCAATTGAGGTGGGCAACCCTAGAATGTTTCAGTAACCAACAACCACACTAACATCATTTGCTTCATGACAACAAGTCATTTATGGTCTCAACATAAGTCTCAACCTATTCTGCACCCTGTGCAACAGTTCCTTACAGGTATATCTTTATATATGTCAAATATGTCACACCAGAAAGCTCAACAGCAATCCTGGACCCTGATTTTGACAGACAAACTAATTACAGGAAGTAATTAATTCAATCATGGCCTTCAGCCTCTGCATGAGGCCTCATGGAAACTGATGGTGGAAAGGTCTATGTATGGGTTCACCAGCACGAGTGGGAAACAAGGGTAGATCACTGGACTTATTCTGGATGAGTTCATCTGGGACTTATTTTGCAAATTAATCCAATTACACTCATCCAAGTATTAGAATCTGGCTCAACACTGAAACTATGAACTTCAAAGCCATTCAAGGCAGACTCTCTTTTTGGTGCACCAGTCTACTGACACCTGATTTCAGAGCAGTTCTCAGAACCATTGAGAAGGGCTAAGATGGACATCATGCTGTCACCCTGACCTCCCTCTGTTTACTGGCATAGTCCTCCTAATTCTGGAGCTCTCCTTGCACTCACCCATATAGTTTAGTCAATACACCATGGGGTGGGAATTGCTAATGTATTTGCCTTGTCAGTTAAGTTTTTTTCTTTTCCTGATGCCGTTAGTGTCACAGGACAAAAAGAATGGAGGTCCTATTTGACACACAAATCCAGAGAGAACTGGAAGATAATGCAATGTCAACATAACACTAGAAGGTGTTGATGAAAGATAATATAATAACAAAATTGTTATACTTTTCTGCAATTTAGATATAAGTTATAGGTGTGTATGAGGTACACACATTTGAATAAATAAACTGAGTAAATAAACAGTGCTGCAATGTCTTTGGATAGTACATTAACTTTACAATAGACATTTAAACTCCACTTTGCTTATCTAGAGTACATTCTTGCATATTGCACTGTAAACTAGCTGAGGCTCTTTTGGTGATTGGGTGTCCTATGACCAACTGTGAGTACACAGATCAGCCTTGAGAGTACACCGTGTGTTGTATTTTCACTGGACTTAGAGCTGGATCCACACCCCTCAGGCCCAAAGTCCAACACCATCCCCCTGAGTGCTTGTTGCTGTCCAGGTCTCTCATTCTCTCCCTCTCTCTTTCTTACTCTCTCTTTCATGCTTACTCTCTCTCTCTCTCTCTCTCTCTCCAGGCTGATCTTGCCTTTGATCACTGGCCTTTAATCATGCGATTTCATCTGCAGTGCATCAATGACGTCCACAGCCAACAGTAATGACTTTACAGATGCAATAATGTCATTAAATGCAGACCTACTGCAGGTACACAGTGTCACAAAGAGGTCATCATAGCAGGGGTGGGAGTGGATGCTTCAGTAGTGGAACAGGCCACAGGGCCTTGACCCGTCAGTTGACAATTAACAACATCTTTGATAAACTCATTCATCTGGTGTCCAATCTCCAGGTGACCAATCTCCAAGCCTGTCTTATCTGTGTGTGTGTGTGTGGTGTGTGTTTATATGTGTTTGCGGGGATTACCTGATCTTGATGGGCTCTGCAGGCAGTTCTGGGGCACCATGCCTGTGTGGACAACAGGGGCAGCCCGGCTGCTGAGATCTACAACGGTGGGGGTGGGAGGGGCTGAAGATGGCTGCTGGGGCAGGGTCTGCTGCTGCTGTGGTGGCGGTGGAGGTGGCTGCCGCTGTTGCTGGCTTTGGTCGCTCGGAGTGTTGGCTGGGATGCCGTTCTCCGAGAGGAACTCCTCCAGGTCCATATACTCCAGCTGGAAGTTATCCCCATCGTAGGGCAGGGTCTTGTCCCACAGTGTGGGCCCCAGGAAGGCCGACTGTGGAGCGTTGATTCCACTGTTGTCCTCCTCGAGCTTCTTCTCTTTCTCTTTCTCCTTTCCAAAGCCTGCAAATGGGCAAAAGTCATTCAGAATATCATCAGTGATTAGAAAAAAATAACCATGGCAGGACAAACATTTTCCCTAATCTCCATGTACACTAAACATTTTAATCATCTAAAAGCAAACAGTCACAAATTTTCCATTTATGCGTCAGCTGTATAACAAATTGTACAATAGGCAATCCCTATAAAGACATCAATTTAAACAAGATGTCAAGAGGATCACAAACAAAAAAGCAAACACCAATTAGACAGGAATGCGTTCGGCTTTAGGCGCCCTCTACTGGCAACAATAAGTATCCACCTTTCAAAATAATTGGAACTGTGGCAGTTCAAATTCCAGTGAGCCATCACTGGCAGACACAATTTAAGATACTTTGACTCCATAGCATGTTTAGGTAGTTAGTTTAGGTAATTATAGTTGATTAGTTGATTATAAATACATGTATTCTAATGTCATTTTGAGGATCCTTTCACTGCCATTGAATCTTTTTTACACTGGCACTTGCAACTCAAAATCAAAATATTGACCATCACACAAACATCTAAAGTTATTGTAGAAATTGATTGTTTGCATGATTCTAACTAATATACTGCAAGCCCTGCAGCAAAATATTATTTCACAACTAATTATCTGTAGGTAGTTAAAATAGATAAATCAAAAGTCGCTGTTTAAGCAGCTTTGTGGCTTTTTATTTTGTTATTACTGACATTTGACATGATTGAAGATTACGCCAAAAAAACACAGGCTAAACTAAAAAATTCTGACAGATCAGCCAGACCCTATGGCTCAGAGTAGTGGATAAAGTAGACTTGCGCCAAAAATATTTTAAATCATGCAATGTCAACAAAAATATTTGACAATATGCAAAAAGTGTTTACCTTCATCGTGATGGAACGGCAATTTCAGAGGATTTTCCAGTAGGGATTTAAGTACGCCATGGGTCGGAGGTAGGAAAGTTGAGTTGATAGGAATAGGTCTGGACATTTTTTCCATAGCCCTGGACGAACGGAGAAACTATTTCTCCAATACAATGACAAAATAAAATGTATAGCTATAAATCCGCAATCCAACAAATGCTCGGTGAATAGAGGGCCTGATAAAGCCACTGAAAAAAGCAATATCCGTGCCGTGAGAGAGACCAAACCGGCAGAGTCCTCGCAGACCGTGTCTCGCTGCGGCTAGAAAAACTGGCTCTACCGCTCTGCCAAAATGGTTCGCCTTTCCATGTGCGGACACTGTCGTCGTTGACGTCAGTTCGCTAGAAATGCTAATGAACCCTCACTGTGCGAATGAGATTGCAGGAGGGCGGGATTATGTAGACTATCGTTAATGAGCTTTGTACAAGATGTTGTTTCACGTCAAATATTTCGATTGTATTTATCGCAAGATAGTAAACGCTATTGCTCATACAAAGTGCAACAAAGGTTGTCTGATTGTTTCTAATTTCGCATATTACTGGGTAATTGATGCATTTATTTGGCAAATGCACGTCAACTCGTGTAGTAATTTAATTAATTAAACTGTTGTAACTGTTGTAAATAACTTGTAGATGGCTATTGTCATTTTGTAGGCTAGACATTGGCTTTCTTTGGTGAAATCCTGTCAGAAATTGAGATTAGTCTTAAGCATTTTTTTTGCCCGCCGTCTGTTGCTAAGGTGCGTAAATGTCAAATAAATGCTCTTCTCCCTATCAACAAGAGTGTTGCAAGAACGCGTCCCATTCATCAACCCAGCGCTTTGAAACTCTATTCGTTTTCGCTGTTCCAATGAAACATTACCTCCAATCAGAGTGGACTGCGCTGAATTCTTGGTGAATACTGTAACTGTCAAGGCTCACGATCACATGAACGCTGTTGAGCTGACCTAGTTTCAACCAATAGCAACTGCCAAGCCGTAATTCCAGTGTCAGGGCTTGTAGCACATTGAATGCCATGTGTTCAAGATCCCCGTTTAACAGTGGCATGGCTTCTGTTAAATGACTTAAGTTCACAATGGTTATTGCATGAAACTATGTATGTATAGTAGGCTATAGCCTACTACAGCCTCTCATTCCCTAACTTTCTCTCACACAAATAAACACACACACAAACATGCAAACACACAAGCACACACACGCACACACACGTGTATTGCATGCAAACAGACAGGCCTGGGAGAGGAAACCAGGGACAGGGAGTATGCATGTGTCATGCTTAGTAACTGGTTGCCAAAGCAAGGCTATGTTATTGTGGTGACGTATGTAAAAGTAGGACATTTCATTCAGTCTCACAGTTCTGCCTCTTTGGCCGGACTACAAATGGCAGCTGCTTGGACAAGGCTTGGCTATCCAGTTATCTGAATCAATAGAAGTCTGGATTTGTTGTTGTTGTTGTTCTTGAGGATGATGATGATGATGATGTTTAGCCATACTACACCAGTGTCGTCACTCATTTCATGTGAGTCAGCAAGTGAAACAAACTACAGAGGTTGAATATTTTATTGGTCTGCACACCTTTAAAGATTGTGATGAGAAAAAGATTTGTATGATGGTTTCAGTCATGTTCAAAAGGGGTCTGACACATACCCCATGTGTGGATATGAAGCTCATGTTAAGCCATTGCCTTCCCTTTCAATT
The DNA here is from genome assembly GCA_015244755.2 of Tenualosa ilisha. Lineage (NCBI taxonomy): Eukaryota > Metazoa > Chordata > Actinopteri > Clupeiformes > Clupeidae > Tenualosa > Tenualosa ilisha. The sequence goes on along the minus strand of PYXC01002370.1, from coordinate 1,172,283 downwards.
TCCTCACAAACAGGGGTGCTGGGCAAAATGCTTTAATTTCTTACCACCTTCCATGATAAGTGCATGGTTTGAATGACAGATGGAGTGATGGATGACATTCATGTTTAATTGAAATCATAAAGTTGAAGTACAGTTCATTTAGACTCCTTTGATTCAGGCTCAGGCAGTGCACGCAAGAATATTTAAATAAACTATACAAGATACAAATACTTGGCTTTCTTAATTCTTTTGCTATTAGAACAACCAATAAAGATGAACAGGATGTGCTAGGCGACTTAATGAATGACAAATGTTTCCAACTGTCCACCCCACTCACTCTTAGTATAAAGGGAGGGGTCTCCACTGGTGATGTTGCCCTTCAGTCATTGAGAGTGCATGAGTATATCATGTGACTTGCTGCTTTCAAGGACCTTTTACTTCTAGCTATAATAAAAGACAGGAACACAACTTTCTCTATACGCCAAATAAAATTAAAAGTCATGCATATTGTAAATTGCATACATTATTATTTCCTTTCTATTGTTTTATAAACATAGTTGCAATTGTTTTACAAATAAATGTGAGTGTTGAACGCTAGCTTTTGTCAGTAAGATACAATCTTCACAAAACTCTTAACAAATCAAAGAAAAGGGAGATGCCATATTACTGCAGAGAGCCTGTGGCATTGGATAACAATCAAGCACATCTCCCCTGACTGCCGCCGTGTTCTCCTCTGGCCCCAACATCAGGGTGTTAACTTCCTGTGAAACCACAACTGGGCCAGCCTGAGAACAAAACACTGAAGGAACATTCCTCAAGCCATTCATAGTCTTAAATATGAGACATGAAATAGCATACAAAAAAGTGTCGTCTTGGCAGGGGTCAAGCGGAACTTCTTGGACAAGATTCCCAAGCAGGACTTTTAAAATAGCTGTAGTGTCTTCCTAAAGAGCAAGTTTAAGAAGGGGAGGGGGATCTACTTTAGCATGTGCCTGAGACACCAGGCAAAAATACTTACTGATACTCAGCACATGCACATAGCTATAGGCAATAGGGTTGATGTCAGTCCTATGCACATCAGTTGAGACACTAACGTCATCAGTATTTATCACTTTTCAGAAGTAAATAGTTAATTTTTTTTAGTTAGTTTGTTTGTTTTTGTAGTAGCAAGTAGTCTAGTAGTTTTAGGTCATATTTAATTCATTTTAGTTTGTGTTTCAATTTTTTGAGTAACAACTCAAAAGTTTGCCAAGCTACCATCTCCCAGTTTGAAATGAATGGCATAGATTTCTCTTTGTAGCAAAGCACATAATCTCCCCTGTCTATTTAATTTGTGCAGTGTGATCAGTGAATGATTTAAAACAAATAAACAATAAAATTGTGCAACATTAAAACAGTACAATCTAATTAGTTGTGTCAGTTTTCTATTTACATTTATAGTAGGTGGTAGGGGTGGTAGTGTAGCGATTACCTGGCTAGTGTGCTAATAGCCTGGAAATTGTGGGTTTGAATCCTGGCTGCCACCATTGTGCCCTTGAGCAAGGCACTTAACCCCAAGTTGCTCTAGGGGAGACTGGCCCTGAACAGTTGAACAGTTGATAGTCCATGACAAGTTGACAAGTTGACAAGTCGCTTTGGATAAAAGCATCTGTTAAATGCATAAATCTAAATGTAAGTATGTGAGGAAAATGAAACAATGAGTCACAAACAAAGCCATACAGTCTTTTAAGAATGACAAATGCATGTGGCTTACCACAAAAAATCTGTGTTACAAAAAGTATTTTTAAAATATATTTTACTAAATATTTTTGATGTAAAGATTCCCCCCAGGTAAAGAAATCACCCCACAGCCCAGAGCCCTTGGAGGTAGATGACAAGGTCACCATTAAAGTATCTACAAGAAAGTGAGTGTAGAATGCATTTTCCCCTTATGGTATATAACTACGGGGAGAAGGGCTTCTTGTTATGCCCTTACAATAACTGCTGATTTCTCCACTTTCCTGACCTGTCTTTCATAGTCATACCCTGGAGATTCTTTCTGTGTGCAAGTAACTTAAGAGGGCTCTTGATCATCACTGTGTCAAGGAATGAGAATGAGATCAGCAGCTCTTTCATCTCCCGGATGAAAAAAGACATCCATGACCCAGACCACCTCTGTGTCAACACTAACCATCTGAATATCATGTCAGTTTGGTTTTACCCTTTGGTCAACTACTGCCACAGGTATTGTAAAACAGACATTTGCAGGCATGTTGATACTGGTTTACTATTTAATAACTATTTAACCAGCCATAACTTTTTGAA
>PYXC01002370.1:1135000-1165000 GCA_015244755.2 Tenualosa ilisha | reverse complement strand
AGTTCCCAAACTCCATTGAATAGCTTGAACAACTGGAAAGAATCTACTCGCAGCCAGAAAGAGATACAAACATATGAATTACTATGTCACTGTGTAAATCTCCTCCTCCATAATTCGTCAATCCACAATCATTCTTCATGCATATAAGATACCACCTTTGCTGTTTGCTATTTGCAAGTGTGGGTCAAAGAGACCTACAGAATATAAAGTAATTGTGAATTATCCATGGTTTGATGAAAAAGGAAGGTCAATAAAAAGGGTTACTTCAGTATATGAAGTGCACTGTATTGTACAGTATATTTGCCTAGTTGCTTATTATGGGTCTTGCATGTCAATGACAGTTACTTTAGGAGGAAAGAATAAATGTATGTTGTAACATTCTGGTTCTTTTTCACACATTCAATAACCAGGTAAACGACACAGACATAGCAAAACCTAAGGCAGAATCTGCATATTTTGAAAGTAAAGTTTCACATTTTGTCCTCCTTTGTGTTATGATGACTGAGAGTACTCACTGATCTGACCACTGATTGTGTTGTTTGGCAGAAAAATTAGCTTTTGCTGCATGTTTTAAATGTGTTGTCACTGTTAGAGCCTTTTGCAAACAAAATGTGTGATTTGCAAACAAAATGAGTGCCTCTGTTTAGGCTTTTGCATGAAATGATTTGAAAACGTAGATTCTGAAGTGATGGTTGCATTAAAGCAATCACGAAAATCTGTAACACTGTGGCCCATCCTGGGGGGGGGGGGGGATTCACGCGCACATAGACTGACAAACAGGATAATTTCTGTTCTTTATTATGCTTGTTTTGTGCACTTGATGCTGGTTGAACACTGACTTTGGTTGTAATCCGTGCTCTTGGCTGCAATGCTTGGTAGAGATAAGCAAAAGGGAAGTAGATCTAGTTGTGTATATTTAAATAGGAAAGGCTCTTTTTTATCGAGTGATGATGATTAAAAGCCATATCCTGGCAAAGTGGTGAGTGACGGCAGCAGTGGCCTGATAACGTCCCCGCTGCTGCACTGTCGCGGCTGTGCCTGCCTATGCAAGAACTCCTCTCTTCGCCATGAAACCCTTATGACTACCCACTCCATGAATCTATGAACGTCTCCCCTGATGATTTTTCATTGCGTTTTCCACACACCATTGTGTCTGCAGACACACACACACACACACATACACACACGCCCGCCCACACAAACACACACACACACATGCAGACACACACGCGCACGCACGCACACACGCACAAATGCACGGAGTGACACTCATAGAAGATATTTTGGTGCTGGAGCGAGATAGGGTTGTGTGCCAGAGTAGCCAACAGTGCCCACGCCTGCCCACACAACAGGATGGCTGTCTGCTCTGTGAGGAGGAAAAGGCTGTAGATACACATATGTATCACACCCTTCTCTCTCTCCCTCTCTCACACACACACACACACACACACACACACACGCACACACACACACACACACACACACACCACACACACACACAGATCACTATTCCCTCCATCTCCTCTTCTCTCTACATGTAGCACAGCCATGGCTCCCTTGTGAAGCAGCAGTGTGGGGTGTGAGGGATGGAGAGGAGAGTGTGTGGGAAAGGGTTGCTGCAGGCGCTGCAGAGAGGCGCTTCACAGAGCTGTGATTCAAAAAAGGCAGGAAAAAAATGCTCTTGACAGACATTATTCTCATGCTGCTAACAGAAGGAGGTGTAATAGAAAGACACTCAGTGTATGCAGACACATACGAGATAGATGAATAGATTTGATATATAATGTATGAGCGATCAATATGTTGATGAAGTTGGATGGACTAGAAGGCGAGTGAATGTATGTTATCTAATTTGTACTTCTGCCTGTTGGTTTATGAAGTCTATTCATACGATGAGATTGATGATGAGATTGAGAGGGAAGGTTTGTTCTTTCTTATGCAGACCTTCAGCTGAACTCATTAAACAAGCTCCTTTTTCAACAGCTATTGATGTATCAGGTATTGTGTCAGGCAAAAATGACGCACACAAACTAATGCATAGCAGTTCTGAAAACAGTCATTTCCTTTACCAATGTGTTGTACCAAATTTCTTGCTCTTTTTCCCACCGAAAGCACTCTGTGACCTTGAGCAACAGGGCTATGGGTTGAAATACTCTGGGGTGGAGGTATCAAGGTATCACAATCTTAAATAACAACCTCCATCATTTTTACGTCATTCAGAGGTTTGCTCAATCTCCGACTCCATCCAAAAAATCACAAGCATTGCTTAAAAGGCCAACAGACCTTTTTTTCCATTAACGTAAGCACTAAAATAACCTTTGAAAAAAAAACTTGATGCTGACTGTTTCGATGCGATTCTAAGAGGTCACAAGGTCATGTGCTAACCTAAGTATAAAGAGTCCCACTGGTCCTGTTTACCGGGCGACCTCATTGTGAAACAACAGTTTCCAGATGACTCAAGACAATTAGAAGGGTGGGATAGCACAGCACAGCACAGCACAGCACACAGCACAGCCTGAGGAGTTCAGTCTACTAATTAGAGTCTGGATGAGTCGAACTCAGAGGTCATGAGGGTCGAAGACGAGACAGGTTGACAATTTGTGTACAAGGGGGAATACACAGAAATCTCTGTCCTGTGTTGCCCTGCCCTTACCAGAAGAGAAGGTTATCAGTGTGCCAGCAGGAAGGAGGAAAGCAGAACATTGACGAGAACATTGGTTTAGAGTCCTAAGTTGCCCCCGTCATTACTCGGAGCAGAGCCAACAGCAGCATTAGGTGTCAACCAGACACGAATGCTACCTGATGGGTTCCTGTGGGGCCATCTGGCCCCTGTGTCGTGACCACAGTGTGACAATTCCTGCAGGTAAAGGCCAGGAAATAACATCCGAGTGGGTAGTGGGGGAAAAACCCCTGGGAGTTGGGAACGTTGGTGACTCACGCGATGACACTCACCTCACTGGCGAGGCAGTCGGTTGCTACAAGCTTTGCATCAAAGAGCTCCGACTCTCATGGGTTGCCACTGGCGACACGTCTCGGTACAGTACATCTCCATATTCCCCAATTTGCATGAATCAGTACAAGGTTTGTATCAAGATAACAGCCCACTATTGCACAGGTTATGTGGATAACCCTGTGTGGTTTGCATATACACTGAAGGAGAAGTTCTCCTCTCCCACGACATTTTGTTTGCTCTGATCATAGTGAGTGATTTGAAAATTGGGAAGTCAATTCAGCAGTTGCTGCAGTTGCTATGTTGTAAAGTGCCATCCCCAGTCACGCAAACTGGGACATGTTACATCATTGGGGCTACTGTCATATCTCTGCAGGTGTCTTACAATAATACAGAAATGTTCAGAATGTCATGCATGGCCACACCAAATTCCACCATGGTTGGCACAAAACACCTTTCCTTCTGACAATCACTGCAGCAATGCTTAGAATAAATGAGCCGCACCTCCACAGGAGCAGGAAAGCAAGGCAGAAGGAAGAGAAAGAAGAAAAAGATGAGAAAAAAACAACAGAGGGCCTCAATCTGTTGGTGCTGATGCCGCACCAGAAAAAAAAAGGGCTGAAAATCTTCCTGATGGAGCCTTGCCAGAAATCAGGTCACAGGGAGCTTCAAACCCGGACCATCTGAGGTAATCTGAGTTACATAATACTAGGCGATTCCAGGTAAGATGGACCCACAACAAAAGCCAGTCTTTACCACAGGCATTAATGCGCACACACACACACACACACACACACACACACACAAACACGCCAGACACACACACACACACACACACACACACACTGCTTCAGTGCATGGGTTTAGCATAACATGCTAAAGAAACGAGAAATGCAGAACTCCTGCATAATGACAGCAGAGGTGAACTTCCTGTCAACTTTGACCTTTTCTGCGTCCTCTTTTAGGCTTAGAGAGGACTGTTCTCTTTCTCTTCTCTTTGCATGTCATCATGCAGTCTTTTTGTCTCTCTCTCTTTGCATTCCCTCTCTCAACCAATTTTGCAGCCATCCTCCACAATCCTGTCCCCCAGGGTCAATGTGATCACTCTGCTGATATCACACACTTCCAAGGACCCTCCTATGATGAACCCAACACTGTTCTGTTCATAGACAGAAACACAAGCATTCTGACTTCACATACACACACACACACACACACACACACACACACGCTGACCACCTCCCAGGCAAGAGTTTGTTTATGTACTCGCTTGTGGACATTTCCCACAATAGTGAAATCCTGCATTGGCTTCCTAAAGTCCCCTTTCCTGTGGTGGCTTCCTTCGGACACAGGCAGGCATTGTGAGACCTGGGAGGGCAGCAAGAGTGGAACATCCAGCCACGCAGCTATCAGGGAATGGAGCGGAACCTAGTTGGGAGTGCTGGTGCTGCCGGTGGTGGTGGTGGTAGAGCAGGCTGTGCTGTTGATGGTGTTGGTGCCTAGGGGACAGGACAGGCTGTGACTGGCTGTACATAAACACACACACACACACTGTGGGATGTGGGGTGTGTTTGTGCATGGCCACTTTGCACGCCATTCCCCTGCCAGCGGCACACATCTTGGGGTCTTTATGGGTGACCTTTTCCCCGCCAGACTGCCCAAACGCTCACTAATGAGCCCATCAGGTTGTTGAACAGTGCACACACACACACACACACACACACACACACAAACACACACACACACACACACACGCGTACGCTTCTCTCCTGAAACCCACAAAAACCCGCACAGCGCCTGGACGCACGTCAGCCAGATCGCATTAAAGACCGCTCGCCTGCTTGTTTGCTTGCTCTCTCTCTCTCCCTCCCACCCTCCCTCCCTCTCTCTCTCTCCCTCCCACCCTCCCTCCCTCTCTCTCTCTCTCTCCCTCCCTCTCTCTTTACTTTTCTGCCTCCCTCCCTCCCCCTTCACCGCACAATCACTCCAGTCGCTGAATAATACAAAGCAAACAGTGACCTACTTTTGCACGGAGGGAACATGTGAGACTGAAAACCCGGACTGGAGTGTGTTGGAAGGAACCGAGACTCTGCAACAGCAGAGATGAGGAGGAGGACTCGAGCGGCCACTGCCTGAACACTCTGCAGCACCCAACACAAAACACAGGCTCTCCCCGACAACCACTTAAAGGTTAAAGGGTTACATGTTTGGCCAGGTGCCGGGACGGCTTGGGCCCCTTGCAAATGACCTGCACCCTCTCCCCTATGCTGAAGCCTAGGCTGAAGCCTGCTCCGTGGCGCTGAGGGCCTCTCCTTGCTCCGTGATTTCCTTGAGCTTGTAATGTGATTAGACAGGCAGGCAGGCAGGCACAGGAATACAGCGGCCGCTCCTCTCCCTCCCCTGCCCGAGGCCTCCAGGCAGCAGGAATGCAGCTCACCAAGTGGGGGCCTCACACATGTGTCATGCCAGTAATCTGCAAGGTGTACACTCTGACCCACTCTCCAAGTCTCCAGGCTTCAGTAGCAGCATGCGTGTGCATGTGTTTGTTGTTTTAAATAGTGGGTGTGTTAATGGTTGCTTATCATGCTATGTGCATGTGGCCACTGAAGACAGTGGCATTGCTGGAAATCCTATTAGGCAGGGAGAGAACCAACACTAGGTCATGTGTTCATACTCACACATAAGCCTACTGTATGTGTGTGCACAAACACACAGTCGTGCAGTGAGAAAAGACGTTGTGGACATTCTCCAAAAATGTTTTCATGTTGACCAATAATACAAGTACTTGTCCTGCTTAGGAGCAATTATATTGAGCTGTTTTTGGTATCATCTGCTGTTTCATACATGGTACCAGTTTGTGGCTGTGAATAGGCCTCAACTGGCTGTGTTCCTCCATTCACACTGTTGATTGTGTGACAAAACCAGATGTTGCACTCACTCACAATTCAAGGCTTGGAATGTTCCATGGCGTTGTCTTTCAACACTTAGAGAAGTTAGTAAAACAACAAAACATTGGTGCAACTCACACTCAACAATCTCTTGGGAAATGTGACTCAACAGATGACTTCCCACAGGTCTAGAATAATTTTGGTCTGAATCCCAAATGTCTTCACCCCTGAGGTCCTAAGGCCTTGAACTCCTGAACCCACAAAGATTTAACTGACATAAATCATGAAATCAGCTTTCAGTTTTGGGGTGGACATTGGGACTGAGCTTATAATCACTTTTGTCTTTACCTGCACATGTATATGGCAGAGCAGAGGCTGCAGTGTGGCTGTAGATCTCCCATCTCTCTACATCCTCCAATGCTGCATGACAGCTTATCTGCTCTCATTATGATTCCACAGAAACGATGAGGGGGGACAGCTGAATAGTAACCATGGCGATGAAACCTTACCACAAGCGCAACACTTACAAGGTGCTATCTCTCTCTCTCTCTCTCTCTCTCTTTCTGTCTCTCTTTATGGTTAGCTACTGTTCTGTTCTGTTGCTATGGTGTGACCCCCTTTCGAAGCTAATGACCTGCAGTGGTTTCTGGGAAGAGAAGGGCAGAGGGAATGAGAGAGGGAGGGGTCAGGAGACAGCCGCTACTGCCTGCATCCACCAGCTGGAATCCAGGCCATGTCATTCCTAGACCCTTGGCAGTGGCGCAGCTGTGAAGTGGCACTTGGGAGCGTGGCTTGTCCAAAGCCGCACACCACAGAGGGAGTACATAGTACTGGATTAGTGCCCAGTTCAAAGGTCAGCGTGTCATTGGAGGCTAGCTGCTGGGAGTACTCGAGAGTGGCACCAAAATGAAGCTGCTGTCCTCAGCTGTAGCTATGATGCTTACTAATCCCCCCTATGCCATTCACACTGACCAATTTTCTATTTTATTCCCCTTATATCCCCTTCCCCTATTAAGTATGTGCTTGGATTGCTCTGCCTTTATTCTAATAGAATAGTTAAGAGTGACTGGATGGGAGTGGCAGAGAGAGAGAGAGAGAGACAGGGTGGGATCTAGAAATGACTGCCTGTTGGATACAAACCTGGGTCACTACGTCCACTTGGACCTGAGTATGACACAGTGGCTAAAGCCTTGTCTGCCACAGCAACGCTCTCCAGTTTTGTCTTTTAGTCATCACTTGTATGGCAATGTTGTCAAAAGTGGAAAGGCTTGAAAAATAAGTAAGAAATAAAAATATAATCAGAACACATTATAAATAAGACTACAAGTCAACCTAGGATACCACTTAAACCATAACACACACTTCTAAGCCCTATCCCAGAGGGCATGGTTCGAGGCTAAGTCTTTCATGTACGTTGACGCAGATCATCTGTTAACTGCTTAAAGTCATGAGCAGTCGAAGAGTCAAATAGTCTAGCAGTAACTGGGTCTATTGATGGAATGATTACTTCTGCAGTGTCAGCCGTGATTAGTGCATTGAGTGAGGATTAGGTAGAGCCATCTACGCAAACAGGATTTGTTTAGATGGCTCTACCTTAAAAACAATCCATGCTCAACAGTGGATCACATAAATGAAACAGAAATGGAACTGTCCATAGAAAGAGAGATTATAAAGTAGATATAGCATTCTGCCTGAGGTGGCCTGCTTTCCTGACGTCTTTTTGTCCAAACAGTCTGACCTTCTTCGGTGTTGGACAACAAGAGCTCCTTGGTTCTCCCATGGGAATGACAGAACCAAGAGACCTTTGAAGGCCCACTTCTTCCCATCACTGAACAACAGTGTGCGTGACCACTGCCTTGGCCCTGTCCACTGACCTGAATAAGATGAAATGAAAGTGGATGGTGGTGGTGGGTGGCAATTCCCTTCTGCCTGACTTGTGACCTCAGAGGAAGGACACTGCAGACCAGCGAGAGGCAGTGGCTGAGGCTCGGGTCTGAGGAGTCACAAGCAGGGCAATATAGATCTCAGGCGGGGGGTGGGGGGGTGATTGGGTGGGGAAGCCCACCCAGGAAAGCTCTGGCAAAGGTCAGTCAAGGATGGGTGCTATCAAGGAACAGTGCTATTGCTACCTGACGCTATCTTCATCATAGCAATGCTCTGGCATTGGTCAAGACCAGGGTGGGGTGTTGGTAGGTATGATGGTTTCTAAAGCTAGTCGCACAAACTCTTCTGTCATGTCAAAATGCATTCTGCCACAGCTCCAAACTTTTTATTTAAATGCCACATCAAGAGGGTTCTCTGACTCAGTGTGTCTTAGGGTCATAACGGTGGTAATTGTGTGTGGTTTGATGGGCTCCTGAAGTGCTAATTACTCAGCTTCATTTCCCTTCACTCTTTCAAAGCGAGCTGTGGAAAAGCATGTTGTTTCCAAGGAGACCGTGCAGCTCCATTTCCGCTGGGCGGTTGGCAGGCTAGAACATGGAGCATGCAGGAGCAAAGGTGCTTAGCGGGGGGCTCACCCACTGTGAACGTCGCATGGATTTAAACTCAGGTTTTTTTTTTCTTTCTTTTTTCCAGGGAACGGTGAAAAGGCAAAGCGACTCATTCACAAAAGGCAAAAGCTCTTGGCAGACACTGACTGCAAATAGACTCATCATTCTCTCTTCCTCTGCTAAAACCTTGAAAGTGTTGTTTTCGATTAGAGATCAACAAGGGCTCTCTCTTTCATTGGCACCCACATAGCAAAAACAACATCGGAGAGTGACTCCTCTATCTACATTCACTAAATGATTTCAGACTGTTGGCATCCACTCATGTTTCTTCAGTATAATAGTTTGGTTTGCACGTCTGAGGAAGCCCAAGGCTGCCAGACCCTGACAGAATATGGCCCAGACCTCCAAGTCCACCTGGAGGCATTTCCCTCTGGATCAGCTTCCTGTTTTGCTCTGGTATGATGGGGCCTTTGCAGTTGCACCTGTCTGTGCAACACTTACATCACTATTATGACTACTAGTGGCACCAGCCAAATGCTGGGCTAAGTGTTTTTAAAGAAAAACTTGTAATTTGCTGGGGACATGTGTTTTCTTGTTCTTTTGATCACGAAGTCTTTGCACATGTATTATGCAATGTTTTAATGTTTTTTATGAAGGTGAATGTCACACACTTTTTTGCCAACTATGTTAAATTATCCTGTAGTGTTCTGTGCAGTATGCAGTAACATGTACACTTGCAAACACAACAGTCCTATGAGCAGAGTTCTTGGAACCACTGACTGTAGAGGCTAATTCAAGAACCACACAGTTCCTTGGACTGTTTTTCAGTTTGCATTCACACTGCCAGGAGGAACCATAGACTGCATAAAGATTGACATATGGACAGCTGCCTGTTTAGAACAGGACGATAATGTAATGTAATGGGCAGCATTTCTATATAGGCCTCTTCTAAGTTTTTGACTGATTAGAATATCATGTCATTGTCCCAGGAGGAACACAAGAGTGTTATTTTTCAATCTGCCTATAGGCATTCAGCTTCTGTGCTTCCTCATGAAGTTTGAACATAGGGTGAATACTCCACCTACAATCGGCCCATGTAGTTTCATGTAGTACGAACACGTCCAAAAGGTTCTATGAACTGCAAAAAGTACCACCAGTGGGCAAGCACTATGCACTATGTCTAGACTAATTTGTTTTGTGGTTGAACAGAGGAGTGTATTTAGAAGACAAGGAGTGTATGGGTGGATATTACACATGCCAATACACTAGTGGACGTAGTAGAACCATTTTAGTGAGTAGGGAGTGGTGCAGGACAGACATAGCCACTGTCCTACATTTGTCAGTAACACGGTGTTCCATTCTCAACAAGTCACGTGTCCCACAATCGAAAAAGGACAACACACAAACACACACACAAAGACACACACACATACACTCATACACACCTAGGGCATCCCCCAGACATGGGCGGGGCATGCCCATTGAAACTCGGAATTCCACCAAGCTGGCCGGCCGCAAGATAGCGCTGAACACGGAAGGAAAATATGAGGAAATGACTTCAGGCGCAACGGTACGGAATAGAATGTTCTCAGAGCCAGACTACGTTCAAAGTGAGAGTGGGGGAAAATGGAATAGGTTCAGTGAGTTTGGCAAACAAAAATAGATCTCAATCACTGACCTCCATGTTCTTTGGGAAGCTTCCAGCACAGGATGGGACTAACCTCACGGGGCTAAGTTTGGCAGGAACATCTATTTAACCTCATTCTAACCCTCCGCTAACCACAATGTTTAGCCATGAAGGCGGGCTTAACCCCAGACAAGAGGGAGTGCTGGCAGTAGATGTAGATTTCTTTCACTTTTTTCAATAGAGCCTATTTCTGCACAGTTACACCAATGGAGAATTGCCCCTCACAGCACTGTTTTATTTAGGACACGGTTGGGGGAAAATGCATAAGGAGCTCTTTCCTCTTTTGTTATTGAGGTGTAAATAACATGAGCATGGAAAGAGTAGCTGCTTTCGCTCTCTCTGTCTCTCTCTTTGTCTCTCGTTCCCCCTCCTTTCCGTTCTGCCTCCTGCATTCATTCAGCAGTGTCGCGTCTCTGAATCCCATGTCGTGAGAAAAGAGGCAGTGCGCAGGGGTGATATAAAACGACATCACCCTGGGCCTCTCTATGGTGAGTCACTCAAACACTGAAACACACACACACACACACACACACACACACACACACACACACACACACACACACACACTAACTGTACAGCAGCCTCATTTTGCCCCTTACAAAAATTAAAAATAATAAAAATGACTATTGAGCAAGCACTGATTTTTTTTCCAGACTTACACAAAGACTCTCAATTACTGTCCACAACGTCTCCTTAGAGTGCAAACGCACTCAAAAAAAATGACCAAAAAACACACAATCTGACTTCCTAACACATACATACATATACACGCACACACACGCAAACATACGCACATGCACACACGCACACGCACGCACGCACGCACGCACGCACGCACACACACACACACACACACATCCATAGGGACTTCAGTAAGGAGCTTAATAACCTCCCTTGCTTTTGTTTGGAATGTTAGAATCTCTCTGCATCTGTAGTGTGAGCACTGAGGGATTGCAGAGGTTCAGCACCTGCATGTCAAAGGCCGAAGCCATTTATTACCATAGACAGATGAATGGATGTGGAGGGAGATCGAGCAAGCCCGTCTATCTGAAGAGATATACACCTGCTGGAACCTGTCTTTCGATAGCTGCATAGCCAAGACCTGTGGATAAGCCATCACCTCTCAGAAAATGAGGAGGGAAGAGGGAATTCCGCCTTGTAAAGGTGATACAAGGGATCAGTTGATCCAGAGGTCCCATCTCCCTTCTCTTTTAACCGCTCCTGGAAGTGCCATAAAGTGCATAGTGTGTTCATTTCCCTCTTCATCCACGACAAGATGCTCCCTGGAAGTCATTTCTAGAAGCCTAGAACTCCTTGGCGTCTGCTGGTAGATCAGATAACATGATACTTATATCCCTGCTTACTCTTGAAGAATGCAGAAGTAGGCTACTGACTAGTCATAAGGTTGTTATTACATAAGGCGCAGAAATGAAACCCACCAACACAAGGTTAGGAAGTGTGGATGAATTGATCGCGCCTCGGTCAATATTTCTAAGAGCCATAGTCTCAAGAGCATGCCAGCTCATAGTGATGTGCTTCCATTGTCCATGTTCTTGCGTGGAGGAGAGCGAGGGAAGGAGAGGCCTGTCAGCGGAATGCAGAGAGCCACACACACATATTTCCAGGAAGTTTGCAGAGCATCCACAGAGATCGAGGGCAGGGGGGGGGGGTATGTCAGAATGGTTAACAACCCCTGCGTGACCCTACCCCTGCGCGCCCCTGGGCCTCTCAGCTGTGCTCAGATCTGAGACCTGAGGGCCCCCTGCTCACTCCATCTGGAACAAGGAGAAAAGGAGAGAATAGAGAGGGAAGGAAAGAGAGGGAGAGTGACAGAGGGATCAGTAAAGGAAGAAGAAGGCAATAACAGGCCATAAGAGACAGAAACAGAGAACAAAAGACAAAATAGCTGAAGAGAATAGTAAGCAAGACAATAACAGCATAAAATCAGAGAGGGTAAAAGCGGAGTGAGAGGCACCAACGTTCTTCACGTTCCGTGTTCTATTTTTCTCTAGGGGGACAGGAGAAAAGCCCCCTAAATGCAGACCAGAGTTGAACCTTCATACGCTGATACAGATCATTGAAAAGTTTACATTGTGACGTTATGAGACATTCCCGCTTATGTAGACCGGAGCTATTCATTGCTCCCATTGTAATGGATTTAGTTGTTCTGTCTTGGTCAGTATTTAATGACCTGATGAAATACTTCCAAACATAGAACAGCACTATGCAACAAAGACATTACTGCTTTCGAAGAAGGACCACAGTAAGTAGCCAGTGAGTGTTAACTTAGCCCCTGCTCAGTATTACGGGGTGGAATTTATGTGAACACTGAATATAGGGCTAAAGATAGCAAAAGCAGAATTCCATGATGGGGTTTATTTTCAGCAGGGGATGTCTTTCTAAGATCAAGCCTGTTGCCATGCAGAGCTGAGGCTGCACCGTGGACCTGCAAACGAAGCACCATCGCCAATCAGTGAGAGGGAGAGAAAGAGGAGGCAAGTAAAAGAGTGAGAGAAAGAGAGAAAGTTGGTAGGTGTGTGTGTGTGTGTGTGTGTTGATTTATGCTTCGGCTGGTAAATCTTGCTCAACTAAACCACTTTGCCGTGAGATTTCACAAGATGAGGAGGCATTTCTGTCCTAAACCGCCGAGGTCTACAACACCGCTCTGTGGCGTGTTGAGGTACTGCTGGATGTTGCAGATGACAAGTTCCTGTGTCATGCCGTTACCCAGATCCTGCCAGTGTGAAGGAAAGCAAAAACTACAGCAGTGTTTCATATATTAGAAACTACTAATGTGGCTCTACATCACACCATAATCCAAACCAGTCCGAAAACAACAGTCCAAGTACTTGGTCCAAGTTAACCTGAGTCGATTGCATAATCTAATCTGTGCAGCCAGTCTTCACCAGTTTGTGACCTTGGTTACACTGAAGCCTAAAACGCGAGGAAGCTTGAAGGTTGTAAAATGCCAAAGAATTACAGCCAGCTCACAAAAGAGATTACTGCACTGCGCAATTTCAAAAACAAGGATCACGCGGATTTGCAGAATAATTGGATTGCGATTATGAGAATAGCATGACTCAAGAAGACAAAACAAAAACTCTCCAAAGATGGTGAATCTATGTGTGTTTGTTTTTTTTTTTTTTTCAATTTTGATGTGCCATACCATTAAAGTCCGTCACTGAGGCAGCTCATTACCATGGCACCTCCGCCCTGTGCAGAGCAGCTGGTGAGATTTCTCTCAGCTGGCACACATTAAAATCTCCAATTTAACAACTGATGGCACCAGTCATTAAGTAAACACCAGATATCAGCTGTTGTCAATACTTCTGTTTGTGATGTCAACAAACATCTCAAAACAAAACAGCTATTCAATATCTGGGGCCTGTACAACTAAGCAAGGTCACTGGTTAACCCAGGTATCATTAAGAGTTACTACTGATCTCTAAAAGAACCATCCATTGAGCATCAGTTGTTTCTGAAGGGAAGTGAATGTTTTTAGATCAGCGATTACTCCAGAAGTTACCCAGTTTAGCCAGTAACATGGCTTCATAGTATACTCTCCCTGGTTTTGTGATTTTCAAATATTCTTAGAGGCCAATGTGGTTTGCTGAAAACACACATTGAGCGTCTTGCACACAGGACTGCGAATGCTTGCGTGCGTGGTAAGTGTGCTATGCATAGGATACTGGAGGAATACTGCCCTTGAGAGATTTAACTCCCGATGTAGCACGACAACAGCATTAAATAGCACCAAAGCTCACCTCTTGACTCTGGGAGCCTAGAAGATAACTAAATTTAGACACACTCTCTTCCCTGTCTCAAGCTGATTGGCTGTTCATCAGGCTCAGAGAACCATGTGATTGACATGCCCGACTGCATCTAACCTACTTTCCTCTGGCCACTGTGCCAAATGTGTGGGAAAAAAAAGAAAAAAACAAACAAACAAAAACAATCACAATTAATTTATGCGGATGCTAAATACATAATTTGGTGCAGAGAACTGTAAGGTCGCAAGGCAGAACATTATATCAGCTTCCATCGAGAAAAGCATCCCGAGAAGAAGATAGTCAGCATCTGCAATTGGCACTTTAGCAGTTTTATCCACTTCCCAGTTGCTACGGCAACACCTCCCACGCTGTGTGTACCTACTGACGAGCATCCCTCGCTCTCTCTCTTTCTCTCTTTTGTCTCCCCAACATCCTCAATGCCAGTGGAGTCCACCTCACTGTCTATCGTCTAAATGTGTGGCGCTCCCACTCCTGAGCATTCGCCAGTGACGCTTCCAACTCCTACTAATTGGGAAGAATCATTTCTGAGCAAGGAAAAGAGCTTGAAGGATTTACAAAAATGAATTGCAGAGCATCAAAATGCATCTGTCGCACCAACACAAAACCTTAACTGAATTCCTTGACAAATACCTGTAGTCACAAGACTGTGTGATGGATGGTTACTACAAAGTCTGTACTCATTGGCAAGGCTTTACTGAAACAGAAATTAATTCAATTTCTGACCAAGCAGCCTTTCCCTAGTGTCTGAGGAACAGCATGGAGAGCACAGATGGCATGTGATAACGTACGCGTGCGTGCTTGTGTGTGTGTGCGCCCGTATATGTCTGAAAGAGACATCAACATTCGTCACTGAGCAATCACAACTAGCCATGGGCTTAAACAGTTCTGACCACTCAGCCTGATGGCCGGAAACCTGTCGCCAGACACACACAGACAAACAGGTTGATACGGTGTCACAGCTTCATTAAAGGTCTGAAACCTGAGCCAGAGCCCACACATCCTTTTCTTCAGCTTCTGCTACTGACGGCCATCTTGCCAGCCCCCTCAATCCCCTTACACAGACACAGACACAGGAAAAGTGACACCTGGCAGCTTCACATCACCTTGGGTGCAAACTCAGCTCTTGTGTGAGACAGGCCAAATCCAGATCTTACAATAGGATTAGACAACTGCTGATCATTCGGACAACCTCTCTACATCCCATCAAAAGTCCTAGACAAGCAGATGCGGGCCTAGTCACCCCACCTTTACAGACACACATGGGCTGGCCACCTTTTCAACCATGTCCTATACCGTTTGCAGTGAAGCACAAGTAATAATATGCAGTGTGTATGTTGTAAACACATTTGTAAGTGTGTGTGTTGCACATATACACACACCCTGATGTACACCATTCCCTTTGAGCAAATCTATTTTTACAAGAGGGATTATCATAGGACTGTATATGTACATACACAGACTATAGTTAGCCAAGGGTGACTTATGCAATGTGCTGGATTTAAGTGAGCGGGGATGCAACAACGTCTTTCTGTGTACATACACGGTACATGGCTCTTACAGTACATAACAGAGGATAGGCAATGTCTAGGCTACATATTTTGAGTCCCTCTCCCGAGAAAAAAAAATAAAAATTCTTTTGCCATCCTTGAGAGGGTCAAAATCTTAAGTGGGGTGGTGGGGCCAAACCGTCTTTAATTTGAACAATTTATAAAGGTATACTTAACCCTATTGCTCAGAGATACCTCTCCAAGGATGATGGTAGAGCTGGCTTTGCAATACGGAGGACAATGCTGCCACCAAGTGGATGAGTTGTGACATTGTCAGAAAGTGCCAGTAAGCAAGTGAACCATCTCAGGATTTCGTCTGGTAAATAAAAAGTAAATCTTCTGCAAACAGCAAATATTAGTGAGATAAATTTAGGGATTAAAGTGTTACCAGACAACTGAACCTGCTTTAATTTCTTTACAAAAATTGACCAGGAATATCTGCAATGCAGGTATCACATTTGTGGTTTCACACAGCTTTTCGCAGTATGCTTAATTTTGCAACTACTGCAAGAACCTCTACAATCTGAAAGACCTTTGATTCCCTAAGATCCTCTACACCACTGTCACGCTGTATGATGTTGCTGTGAAGAAGGTGCTGAGATGAAAAGCCGCAACCTGGGATTCATGAGACATATGATAGTTGTATTTATTGAAGTTCAAATACAGTCTCTGTTTAAGATTTGCCAGTTTCACCTGACTTGAGATCAATAAAATATTTCTGATTTTGTGTTTGCCTATGATTACTTATGACCAGAAAAAAAGTTCTTCAGGGCTCAGACGTTTTTCTTTTTTTTTTTACTGTGGTGTTGAGACCAACCAAGGGTATGCCATCTCAAAGCAAACTGTTTTATCTTCATTACAATTTGCCTTGGCCCAATTAAAATACTTCTGAAATGATTTGAAAACATCACCACACCCACTACAAAACACAGAGGTCATCTTAAGGTTGTGGGAATTAAACGAAAGGAAACACAGCCAGCTCTGAGGTTGATAAGGTTTTTAAATTAATTTATAAAAAAAAAGCATTTTTACCCACTGAAGCAGAACAAACATCGATCGCTTATTTTTTGCCTTTCGCGGTGAACACATACAATCTTGAGGACAGACGCGCCAGAGCAGGAAAACAGAAGAGGGTGGGGGTGGGGGGTCAGGGGGGTTCAGGGACTGTTGGGGAGAGGAGTATTCAAGCAAGGGATCTGCTAACACCACGGAGCCAACAACAGCCAAGGAAAACAACCGCAGGGGAAGTAAACAAAAACAACCAAACAAAAGTCAATAAAAAAACAAGAACATTAAATCAAGTGCAGAACGGTCTGATTCGAAGCAGTTTTTTTTTTCTTCTTCTTCTGTTCAGTTAAATGTATAGTTACCGGCTCAGGATCTTCTCTAGTCTGATACATGCAAGCTCGACAAAGCGTCCGAATAACTACACATGGCAATCACGTTATGGTTTATCTCAGTTATCTGTGCAAGTATGAAAACATACAGGGAGGTGTAACAACACAAGACCTAACCTGATTTCGGCAGCAATGATGACAACAAAAACAACTAAACAACAAAAAAACCTCCTTATATGGTTATTTTTTTATCATAGAAAAGAAACTACACTCAGTTTCACCGAACCGAAAAAAAGACTGGAATTAAAACCTTAAGTCCACATAGAAATGCTGCGAGTTGTGTTTTTTTTTTCAGATTTTTTCCGAGTTCTTTTTTTTAAATGTCAATGCACCACCACCATGTCCATGTTTTCTTGCCAATAGAATAGTTTCTTGTTGGTACTCATTTACTCCGTAGAGATGAAAATACAACCAAAAACAAAAACAAAAAGAGATCCTATGCTTCCTGTTTGAACAACAAAATACTGCATTTCTACTTTAAAAAGCTGTGACCCGGGGGGAGGAAGGAGTGGATCCATTTTGAGTTCATGAGGAGGCTAGCTGCCACGACATGTGGAGGAAATGGTGCTATTTGATCCCTTTGAGCTAAATGCACAAGTTCTGGTTCAACTGGACTGGAGCTCCTGGTTGTGGGCTCCGCCCCCTTCTCTCAGTGAGGCTGCTGCTATTGAAAAAAAAATGCTACTGTTTGGCCCCCTTTCCTCTGGCCGATTGAAGAGTTGGTGCTCAGGGGAAGATGGTAGATGCTCGTTTGGTAATAGGCTCAGGGCAGTGAGATGATGATGATGGTGGTGGTTTGGGTTGTCTGAGGATTAGATTGGTCTGAAGTCGCCCTCGCTCACGCCCTCACGGAGTCTTCACATCCAGGTGATTTAAGGCGTCCCATCAGGGCTGTTCTGTTCAGGGGCCATGTTGGCCTGGCTTGGCTCACAGCAAGGACAGAGGGGCATGGGGGGCTTTAACAGGTTCGGCTGTATTTCTAAAGTGATATTCATCATCCTCCATCGTTCTCTCACACTGTTAAGGGTCCTGGGGTCCTGTCAAAGTTTCCAAAATTTGGGAAACAAACAACAAAAAAAATACTTCTCCATTTGGCACCTTGGGAGGTTGATGGAGGGGTAGAGAAAGAGAAGAAGAGGACAGGGCAGGGCAGTAGAAGTAAAGTGAACGAGAGAGTGAGTGAGAAAAAGGGAGGACAGCTTGAGTCTGAATGACAGAGAGAGAGAGGAGAGAGAGAGAAAGAGAGAAGAGAGAGAGGTGGTGGTGGATGAGGGTGGTGGTGTGTTTAAGTGTGAGTGTGAGTGAGTATGTGTGTGTGGACATGGGGAGGGGTTCAAGGGGAGACTACTCGTTGGCGGCTGCTGCTGCTGCTGCATCTGTGTCGGCTGAGGGCTGCGCCGCTGCTGGGCTTGAGTCGGCTCCGGCGTCGTCCTCCGAATCCGTCTTGATGCGTTTGGGGTCAGGCTGCCCGCCACCGGACGGAGACTCCCGCTCGCCGTTCTGCCGCTTGGTGGGAAGGGAGGCGGAGGCGGACGCGTGGGTGGCAAGCATGTGCAGGGGACTGGCCACTGTGGTGCCTCCTGAGGGGACGCGAGAGAGAAGACAGACAGAGTGTGTGAGTGTGTGGGTGTGTGAGTGAGTGAGTGAGTGAGTGAGTGAGTGAGTGCAGGGAAAAGAGAACATGTGTTCAAAGATGGACAGGCATCGTATTAGGCTGTCGCTGATTACCATTCAAAAGCATGGTGGCCTGGATGGCAGTAATGTGTGTGTGAGCATGAGTGTGTGTGTGTGTGCGTCTGCACCCTCACCTGGGCTGGCGGTGGCCTGGATGGCAGTGGCGATGGGCAGGACGTGGGTGCCATTCTGTGTGATGGGCTTGATTGGCAGCTGGTGCTGGCCCAGCGGAGCTTGCTGCACTATGGTGACCGTCTGCAGTGGCTGGGCTGCTGTGCTGCCCTGAATGATGCGGCTGGCCGAGCCCAGGGCAGTATGGGTAATGGTAGGCATGGCCTCCACTTTCACTAGGGGAAAGGAGATACAGTTACTCTACAACCTGCTGCCGTAACCCCAGAGACTCAAGCTGTTAAGACCCTCTCCAAACCAAGGCTATTTCACCTTTTTACACATGTTTATTTAGTAGTTTTGTAAAGTGTAAAGATGTCATAAGCTTCATAAACAGTATAAGGCATGGCTGAGTATCTGTGGTTTAGATGGGCAGCGTATCAGCTGAGGTTCCAGGAAGACTGATAAGCACTGCTCACGTTGTCTGACAAACACATAGAACCTCACCTTGACTGACTTGTGAGGTGGAGTTTGGAATAGATCTTTTGAGAACGCATTTACACATTTAAAAGATTCAGAATTAGCCGTCTTATATTAGCATTACAATGTTAGTTGACCTCATCAAAACAGTTTACTGTTAGCCTCTCATCCTACTTCTCAGTTTCCAACAAAGCAAAAATAAACAAAAAGTTTTTACACACATAACCATAATCATTTTGATGCATCAACTTGTAAAATACCCTGGCCTATCATTCCAATATCAAAAGCTTAAAAGTTATGAGTTTATCGATGAGTTAAGAGAAAATTTCAAATATTAAAAATTATATGCAAGAGGTGTTTGCCTTTGCCAGAGAGCCGAGCTGTTAAGTGTTACACCATGTCCAAACTGCAAGCCAATGTCAGGCTGTTGTGAAGCATTGACTGGATCAGTTAATTATGGCATTCTATTTGGACAGATTCTTCATTCAAAATAGCAGAGCAATGCAATGCGAACGACAGAAATACAAACGGGGAGTGGTATACGTTCTGCTAAAACGTAACGCTGCATCCCATCATGCACCAATGTTTCTCAGCGCATTCAGTTCGGATATTCAAACTGAAAACAACACAATCACAGATTTTAGCGCTAACATTTGCTTGTGTCGCTTGCACTTTGGACACAGTGCTAATTAGCTGCCTACATCACAGATAAGACAGACAAAAGGATATATATATATGTGTGTGTGTGTGTGTGTGTGTGTGTATATAATATATACATATGTATATATGTGTGTATATACACACACATTCATACATATACATAGGGTATATTCACACATACATACTTGAGGAAGAGGATATAGAGCAGACATGCCATTTTAAGACCATGAAATGATTTCACAAGCAAAAATGTCTCAGCACATTGAGTGTTTTTAGGGGTTAATCTGTGGCTGGAGTGCAACCTATGACACCACAACCAAGTAGTGCTTGTGCTAGTGGAAGAGGGCTATATGACTCTACAATTACCCGTGGCAAACCAAACTGTACAGTCACATCCGTCATAACTGACAGGAACTGTTTGTTGGGTATTGAAAAAGCCCACACCCAAACTCAAGAACAAAACCAATTCTGCGGCATAAAGTTGACCCGTCATCATTGTTGCTTTTCGCAGGTAGTGTTTACAGGAAACAACATTATGACAAATACACTATGCCACTTGGTGAAAGGGTTGGAGCGCTACTCCAGAACAGGGTGGGACTAGGCTATAAATCACAGCCAGGTGGAGTGAACACACACAACTGACAGCCTACAGTTTAAGGAAATAAATGAACTGTTCACAACCACAAAGAATCTCAAGCTGGCCATTTCACACCTGTCATATCATAGACAACAACACTATACAGTTATTCTCCCTTCAAATAACTACTGTCTTAAAGTGCCTTGAAATGAGTTTTGAAGATAGACTGTCATGCAAAATTGCATAGAGAATGGTGCCTGAGAACAGCTACGATTGCACTGGATAACCCTAAAGCACCATGCACAACCAAGACCATCTTCAATAGTTCTCTACTCCCTTTATGACTAAGGGATATGCAGTGAACTGAAAATCAAATGGTAAAAATGCCCAGTGTGTTGACAAACCTCTGTGAGAGACTCTTTAATATCAAACCAGATCACCCTCTTATGGCTTTTGACCTCTGCCCTGCCCCTTCCCTCACCTTTGGCCTCAGGGTGGTCCCCGTTTTCCTGCGGCTCGCTCTTGATGGGTACGGTGATGGCGCTGGCATTGGCGCTCTGTGTGGTGACGGTGTAGGTGTTGGCGGCGGCGGCGAGCGTGGCCACGCTGCTGACGGCCACGGTGGCGGGGAGCTGGTGCACCACATGCACCGTCTGCATGAGCTGGGGCTGCTGGGACGTGGCCGAAGTGACCGGCGCTGCCACCGCGTACGTCACCGGCTTTACCGACTGCGGGAGCTGCCGTTGCACGGTGATGAGCACCGGCTGGCTTCCCAGAGGTGAACCTAGTGGAGGGAACACACACACACAACAAAATGTAAGACCTGCTTGAGGTAGGATGCATGGAAAAGTGCTCACTCTTCCCACTGCACTATGACTGCAGAGTCCATTTCCTTGTCATGGACTGTATATAGTAAAGCCCTACATTGGACGGACAATAGCCATCAAGGTGTTCCCAGATATGGAAAAAATGGACAGGAGAGAGTCAAAGAAGGGTTTCTTCCACTTTACATTAATTCTGTACATCAGAACACCTTACTTTACGCTATTACTTTAGGGCTGCCACTGATGTATGTAGGCCATAGGCAGACATTTCTATCACACAAATGAATTATGCACACTGAAAGTGTGTGTGACTGAGTGCTGAGTGGATGTCTTGCACAGAGAGTGTGTTTATGTATGTGTGTGTGCGTGCGTGCAGTATGTCTCAGTGACTCACCTGACGTGCTCTGGGCAAAGTGTGCTTCCTGTATGACGGCGAGTTTGGGCTGCACGGCTGTGGCTGGAGGTGGGGCCGGGACAGGGGCGGGCTCAGACTCCCCAGGGACAGGAGAGCCCTCACGGGACAGGCTGTCTGGGGTCTGCACCCCGCTGGAGTGGGCCGAGAGGACCCCCGAGTGGTTTGGGGATGCCGGGGCACTCCTAACGAGAGAGGGGAGGGGTACAGCAGGTCAGTCAGCCAATGAGCACCAGGCACTGAGCACTGATAACAGGGCAAATTGAAACAGGCCAAATAGCACTCAATGAGAGGGTTGAGTGACAGCATTATATACAGACAGACACACCTTCTGTCATGAAAGAGTTTAAAGAATGCAAATCAATGATCGACAGTGATCCATCAGAACAGATTGTCACCTTTGACAACCACACAGAAAATCCCATTTATCAGCGAGTAGATTTATCACAGCTAACAGAACACTAGTCACTAGGGTGGATGGATGAATTATTTTGTAGTTTCATTTGCACAGGTTTTTTTTTGAGCTGGTCTGCAGCCCACGACAACAGCAAAGGTGTTTCCTGCATTCAGACACAGCACAGCTATACAGCTCTTTATAGACTGACAACAATCATCTCCTACTTCTGAAGAACCGGCTGTCATAACTGGTGGTCTGACACGCCATGGGTAAAGCATGCAGCAGAGGCATCACCCAAACATCCTGAGGGTGACTCATTTGTTTTGCTATGACTACTCAGGTCACCAGTCAGAAAGGGAGAGATGGATTTCCCCACTTTAAAGGGATGTGTCTGATTGGACTCATGTGATGATGCAGATGAAGAGAGTGAGTGTGGCTGGCAAAAAAACAAGCTCTTAAGAGAGCCTGCTGCTTTGCTGAGATGTGTGATTAATGTGGGAATGCTGAATCTAGTTCAATGTACTGTGTTTGTTTATGTGTGTGTGTGTGTGTGTGTGTGTGTGTGTGTGTGTGTGTGTGTGCGTGCGTAAGTGTGTGAGTGAGAGTGTGTGTGTGTGTACACTTTGCTTTGTTTTGTCTTTGTATACAAGTGGTTGTATTTCTGTAATCTCTCTCTGTATTCAATTGTGTGTATGTGTGTATGTGTGTGTGTATGTGTGTATGTGTGTGTGTATGTGTGTGTGTGTGTGTGTGTGTGTGTGTGTGTAAAATTCACTGTAAGTGTATGTACAGCATGTCACCTGGAGGAGAGTGGCCCCAGCGGGGTGCGGAAGCAAGGTACTCCCCGTGGGCGTCGTTTCCTGAAGGCCTGCTCGATGAGCTTGCCCTCACACGATGGGTCGATCCTCCAGAACGAGCCCTTGCCCGGCTCCTCCTGGGACCGTGGCACTTTGATGAAGTAGCGGTTCAGTGACAGGTTGTGTCGAATGGAATTCTGGAAAGTACAGAGAGATGTTGTTTTTTGGTTAGCTGTGGTTGAGCAGAGCAGTGGCTGACCTGTTACCAAATTCAGCCCCACACACACACACACACACACACACACCACACACACAACACACACACACACACACAGACACACTCTCTGTTCCAAGCTCTCACTAAAATGAATGCTGGACTGGGTGGCAAATCCACAGCTGGTTCCACCTAACCACTAGAGGATATTTCTTTCTGAAGGGTTCCTCTGGCCTGGAAACCGCATGAATGTGACAGTGCATCTCATCTGCTCTGGAATAACAATCTGGTCCCTGATTTTAGAATTGAACCCAGCCGAAAATTGCAAGGCCAATCACAATCTAGCACAGAGACTAACAACGACAGAGAAACAAAACTAAGACAATGGTGTAAACAAACAATGGCTGCTGTTCATCACGTGAGAACTGAACAACCTGGACAGTGTTCTGTCTTGAAGGAACGAACAACTGTCTTCACTAACCACCAGATAGATGTGTCTGCTGCACTTTCAGCTGCGTTTGCTAGAACCTTTGTTTCAAGTTAGACATCTTGGCTAATGCCCACTGGAAATAAAAAAATATAATATCCACATCTATTTAAAGATTGGTCTCCTGATAGTCAGCCTGCGCATCTATGAAACAGTCTATGAACAGTCCTATCCAACCTACCCTTGGGCACACAGCACATAAGAAATGTCCTGCATTTCATCCCTACACAAGTCAACTGAACACTGGCATGAATAAGCCTATACATTTTGTATGCGACTAACAAAGTGCTGTGAAAAATTAACTGGGCTCTATTTTTACACTACAAATATTGAGATTTACACATGCAATGCCATTTCATCCATAATTAAATGTGACCAGATATTCCCTCTAGCCAGACACTGTTAACACTGGTATGTTCATCAGTTAGCCACACAGGCACCTGTAGTTAGCGTGCAGTATGTGGTGATAGAGCCTGCTCTTAACATTATTAACACTGTAAACAGTTCCGATAATGGTGGCTATTTACACATGTATGCAAAACAACCTAAACATCATCTGTTACACTGATGTCAAATGTGCAACAACTGCAAATGGAAAAAAATCCCTTTGGTGACCGCTGACTGATGCAACTCCTGACCAACCTGCCAAATGAAGAAATACTAGCTGTCCATGTATCTTCCTCCCCAACATCCCAGCCACACAGACAAACAAGAAAACCTAGCCAAGCCAGTGTCTACTCTGTGAACGAATTTTGACTTTGGTTGATGCCCCAGTGATGAGCTGTAACCAGATTAGCTGTCTGTGTGTGTATACATGTGTGTATATGTGTATGTGTTAATGTGTGTGTGTGTATGTGTATGTGTGTACGTGTGTGTGTATATGTTTTGTGCCCGTGCTTGCTCACCTGCCAGCCCTTGTCTGCGGTCCTGTAGTAGGGGTAGTTCTTGGTGATGTGCGTATAGATGCCGTTTAGTGTCAGCTGCTTGTCCTGGGCCATGGTTATGGCCTGGACTATCAACTGTGCATATGAGTATGGGGGTTTGGAATCATCCTGCAGGAGGAAAGGGGCCAAGAGAAAGAACAAAAAAGAGAACAGAAAAGAGGGGAGACAAAAGACAAGAAAAGACAAAAGAAAACAGAAACTTAGATGCTATTAATTCTTTCAGACTGTATCCATGTTTTTTTTGTATGCAAGCCATCAGCTGCATCACAAAAGTCAAAGTATTCTAACATTCATGCCGTTCGCTGGCTGATCAGATAAGCCATCTGTCAGCATATTATTACGCAAAGTCAATCACATAAACCAAAAAAACTCAGTTCACCCTCACCAATTTCCAAAATCCTCCTCTGCTCATTTTGTAATACCTAAATCTCTGGCGAACTGGCTGCACTAAATCTCCTTGATCAATTAGGGTCTGCCCAATCTATCATATCTATCGGACATATTTTCCTAGAGGACGTGATGGCTGGTGGACTCCACTCCCCTCCCCCCATTATCAGGCGCGAGGCTGCTCACCTTGGGACTGTCGCCACCTGAGGCCTCCTTGTCGTTCTCCGACTGCGAGTTGTCGATCAGCTGCAGGTCTGAAGCGGTGATGCGGCTCATTTTGTAGCCAGAGGAGCCTGCGCCCCTCGGACTGGACGGACACGAGTTGGCCGCACTGAGCAGATAGGGGAGGAGGAGGAGAGGAGAGACAAGCTTAATTCATGTATGTCTGTGTGTGTGTGTGTGTGTGTGTGTGTGGTGTGTGTGTGTGTGTGTGTGTGTGTGTGTGCGCGTGTGCGCGCACATGTTTTAAGACCTTTAATGGTGATTGAGTGTAAACTCTTAGATGTAGGCAGTCCATTCAGGGCTCTGTAATGCAGTCTGAAGTAGTGCCCTGGACTGACCTGTGTCTACATCAGCGCACGAGGGAGCGAGGCGAGAGCAGACACGTAGCCATATCTGTTTGTGTGAATAATAATAATAAAATAAACCTGAGCATGCTGTGTGTGTGTGTGTGTGTGTGTGTATGTGTGTGTGTGTGTGCGCGCGCGTGTGTGCATGCGCGCACACATGTGCATATCGATGAGCACAGACTCCTGTATTCTCTAGGGTAGCTAAGGACACAGACAGTGCGGAGCACCAATGATCAGATTTTTGTCTTATGACTAGGCTGTTCTTTGCACTGCAGCAACTGTCTCTGTCTGGTCCAGCTGCAAGCACAAACTCAGTAATGGACAATGAACGTAATCAGCTTGGGAATGGTGCAGGACTCAGGGATGGTTTTCTGCACTGCAGCTGGTGGTCAAGTGCACTCCGCGCATGTGTGTGTGTGTGTGTGTGTGTGTGTCAGAGAGAGAGAGCTTGAATGTGTGTGGAGGAAGGTCTATGTGTGCAGGAGGATGTGTGTGTGTGTGAGATTAGTTTTTGGCTACCGTCTGCCTAGCAACCATACTGCAGCCATGTTGCAATAAGACACACATGGT
Organism: Tenualosa ilisha; assembly: GCA_015244755.2. Classification (NCBI taxonomy): domain Eukaryota; kingdom Metazoa; phylum Chordata; class Actinopteri; order Clupeiformes; family Clupeidae; genus Tenualosa; species Tenualosa ilisha. Next base: position 1,139,148 of record PYXC01002370.1, on the reverse strand, counting down.
CACAGACCCGGACATGCGGACACACACACACAAACAAATAGGACCGCATGCAGTTGCACCCATTTCTCTACAACTGTCTGAGAGGCTCCACCAGTACAGGAACATAACCTTCTATTCCACACTGCTGACCTGTAACCAGAGGAACCATTAGGGCCTGACAGGTTTAATAACGGCGCTACAGAAGGAAGCTTTAGTTAGAGTTTGGAGGACGATCCTCTCACTTCTGTTTTAGTAGCCGCCTTGATTAATCTTTCAGGGAAAATCATTGCACTAGCTCTAAATGTTAGCATTATCTATACTGCACGCCATTTCATTCTAATTAGGCTTGACATAGAATAAAGACCTAAAAATCACATCTTACCAAGGTGGCACTAGTTCCACAAATGTGTATTTGGGAGAGGGGGCATATTTGAGGAGAATACCTTAGATCAGCATAGCCTATGATTTCAGAAGGGGCCGAGCTAACTTTAGGATCCTTTATTATCATTATTTAAGACAGAAAATTAAAATTAGCCTGAAAGGGATTAGATAAAGCCCCAAAGACAGTGCAAGAAGAATGAATATTTTCCTGTTCAAATATATCTGTAAAATAGGTAATAAAATAGGTCAAATATTTACATATGTATCTTCTTGCTTGCACTGCATTTTGATCCTGTTTTATTTGCAGAATCACCCTAAATGGTCTTAAAAGCCAAACAATACTTTGCATCTCACCTTTGTGATCAGTTCTGCTGGCCAAGGTTAGCCTGGATCATTGCCTAACTCAGCCCCATATAATATGTGAAGACTTACCATGTCCAAAACCAGAGTGGTCAATCAAGGTGCCCAGCTACAGCTTACCACTAATATTAGACAGCCTGGGCAACACCAGTTACAACTGCCTAAAACAGCCTAGCTGATACCAGCCACAAGGGCCCACAACAATGCAGTTAACAGGGCACAAATAATAGGGACTAAATCAGCTAGTTGTTGATTCATTACAGTAATCACTGCAATTCAGGGAATTAACGTCATGTAGCAAGACTGGCCACTGGTCTCTGTTCAGTACACTGCAAAGAGGCCGGATGGGTGTCCACAGTGATGGTTATTTGGTGGTGACTGGTGGTAAGAGGATGTTCTGAAGGATGTGATCATCCAGCTGGTATGCTAGGGGGAGGATGTGGTGTTGTCCTGTGGCAAGACCACAGGAGGACTCCAACACGAGGACTCAATGTGCTCCGAGCCACACTCAGACCAAAAGGCTTTATTTATGCGGCCTCCAGACCTCAACCACAAGATTGAGATTTCAGCTCTCAGAGTCTAGTCTAGTCTAGTCTAGTCTAGTCTGTAAAGGAAATGGATGCAAAAGTTCACATGTTGTGTACTTAAGAGGTGATGTGCAGGGCTCCACCCAGAATGCAGAGACCAGAGCAGTTATGCTTCTTCCAGGCGCACAGCCCAGACAACTATCTGGTACATTACATTCTGTCAAAGCCACATCAACACAAATTAGCGCAGCAACATGGAAGTCTGAATAAGATACAACACAGGAACATCTAACATCCTGTCAAGTCAAGCTGTGCGTGGATCAGCAGTGATGTGATCTGTGACTTTTCCTCCATATTCCTGAACACAGCATGACTGAGTCGTGTCCTTGTGCAGCTGCAAAGTGCTGCTTTCAGCTGGGTCTGCATTTGGGGATTTCAATTGCCTTGTACAGGAAGAGTGTAGAGTGTGCATGAAGACTTTTTCACGTGTGTGTGTGTGTGTGTGTGTGTGTCTGTCTGTCTGTCTGTCTGTCCATACATACGTCTGCTCAGACTGTCTAAGCACTAAACCCAATAACTACTACTACTAGCCCCAACATTAACATTTAGGGGGTATTCAAACTAGGAAAGTCTGTTCACTTGATTTGGTTCGGACCAAACACAATGTTTGTTTGTTTGGTGCTGTTAGAGCTTCTTAAAAGTAGACCAGAATTTGTAAACAAAACCATCTGTGTGATACGGTCATTCAATCACTGGACATTCTACACACCCATTCCACATGCCTATATTGTTTTGTTATTTACAGCTAAGCACGAATACATAACGTAGAATATCTTGAGCGTTGACAAGATTTAATGCAATGGCAGTTTTACAATGCTACACATCCAAAACGCTACTGAGAGATTTTAGAGTCTGTGTTTGTGTGACGGTGTGTACAAGTGTGTGTGTGTGTGTGTGTGTGTGTGTGTGTGTGTGTGTGTGTGTGTGTACTTGTGTGCAGCTACCTGATGGTTCCTGTTGGGGAAGGCAGAGGGCTCATGAGGTGGGCGATGTTGTCTGGGATGTTGATTGTGAGAGGGGAGATCTGCGGCTGCACAGACTTGACGGGCGACTCGGGAGCCTCGCGCTTTTCCCTCTTCATGCTGGACAGCGCTGTGAAGGTGATCTTAATGTTGGTGCTGGGGAAACGGAATGTGCACCTGTGGCCAAGGGGGACAAAGAGGAAGAGGAGGAGGAAGAGGAGACACAACAGTGTTAGGGTGGATCTGGAAACCACTCAGTGGCAACATTATACCTGAACAGGGCCTTTACGAGCCTATCAAGACAGATAGCCATCTATTTATCCATCCAGCTAGATCACTGGGCAGATAAGCATTTTATTTACACACATTTTATTTCTGCGGCAGCATAATTACAACACACACAGGGTAAAGGTCAGTGCACACCTAGTGCGGATTTACGCATTAAATATTCACATGAAATAATGCAGGTGATAAGATAGATGTGTTCATACAAGCCCTTGAACTCCAAGGATGAAACTTTTGCATGAGTTTTCCCCCACATTTTCGCATTCAAATTTCGCATCGTGTCTGGTGTGCACCGACCTTAAACCAGATATTTTCAGAAAGTCTTGCAGTAAGAACACTGTACAAACAACATATACAACCAGGCCTATACCATTATGCATAATATAAAGAGCAAAAAAATGAAACTAGGTGTAGAGATCTCGAGTTGCACAACTTAAAGTGTGAAGTGACGGGCAAAAATTCTTGTGCTTGGACCCAAAAGATGGATATTATGACCACACCAATGTTTTTTTTTCTTCCTGTAGCCACCTGACCAGGAATTTTCCTCTTCCTGTTTGCTGTCCTGCTTCATGCCCCTCAGTCAGGGCTAACAGAGGGCTGAGGCGGAGTCAGTAATCAAGGATCTTTGCTGATATTACCCAGGCAGCCATGTCTCTCAGAGTAGGCCAACAGTCCTGCAGGGCCTACAGTCTTCGGATAAAATTAGCCCTCTTCATATCACACACACACACAGACCTGATCTCAAAAAACTGCTTGGCTTCTTATCCACACACACACACACACACACACTTAAATCTCAAAAACTGTGAGGCTTCTCATCCATACACATACACACACACAAACTTGATCACAAACTGTGAGGCTTCTCATCCATACGCACACACGCACGCACACACACACACAAATACTGAGAAAGAGGGAAGCAACGAAAGCGAGCGCCACAGTTTTGCCATGGAGTGTGTAAATTAATCATGCCATCTTGGGACTCTTTTCAGGGTTGCTGAGGGCGAGGGCTGCGTTTGCCCGGAGCCAACCCCCAGCGGGCCAGGATGCCAGAATGCCATGGCAGGCACTGCACTGCACTGCGGCTGGTGCCAACCTCAGACAAAGCCATCGCACAGAAGCAGGAGAAGCGGCAAGAAAAGACGGGGACTAAAAAAAAGCAAGGGAGAAAGAGCTGACCTGACACTGATTTTACATTTAAGAGCTAAACTTCTCTCACCACATCCTCATCCAATCGAATAACAAGCATGATTTTGTGAAATACCACCTCTGGGGCAAGGAAATGCACATGGACTCCACTCATCCATGCTGTTCTTAAGATTAACAACACTTTGGCCTACTGACATTTTTAACACTGGGGGGTAGACACCATAGTTGCAAAGGGCACAGGAGATCTGATGAGAGGAGCAGGAGAGAAGAGGAAGAGGAGCAGAGAGGAGAAACTCACAGGAGGAGCAGAGAAGCAAAGGAAAGGAGAGAGCAATTAGAAGGTAAACGAGAAGAACATAAAATTACTAAGCATATATAAGCATTAGCGAGACAGATGGGTAGAAAGAGAGAAACTGTTATGAATGCATGAGGAGAAAGGGAG